>JAHWFP010049210.1:0-10434 GCA_023313725.1 Lithobius niger | reverse complement strand
TCCCCCCCCCCCCCCCCCCTTGTCTCCCGCTTATGGGAATGGTAAATTTCCCTCACCGAACTCTGGCCCTGCCGAACATACGGCCTTTGCCCTTTCTCGAGCCCTCGCCCTACCTTCGGCTATCTCAAACCTCTGCTTATGTAACACCCATGCCGATGCTGACTGGTAAATGTACCTTCAGTCCTCCGTCATGATCTTCTTCATTGCCCGCCGAACATCACAACTGATGAATCTTCGCTAATCGTTTCAGCTTCGACACCTTCATGGTAACCTTTGACCTTCTCACACCAATCTCACGTGTACCGCATCCTCCGACGAAGCTGATATGTACCATCGGCTATGTCCTTCGCCTTCTGGTTGTGTGTCTTCCTGTAACAGTCGTATACGTCGATCAAGTGTTATGGCTTCGTTCTGTTACGCCTGCAACCTTTTGGCTATGCATATGCACCGATAGTTTTATTTTCCGTGCTGACTTTCACTGAACAACATGACTTCGGACTGACAGGGCAACGGACTGAATGACAGATCTTACAGTAGTCTTCCAGCCACTTCGCTACACTGTAGTGTAGTTTACATGGCACTTTCCTCAAACACCAGCCCGCCAATAATGCATAAAGTTCGTCGAAAAGTCCCAAAACCACATTTTCAACGAACACAATTAAGCAATGAAAATCCTTCCCGGAACCTTCACCGCAAGCTCAAGGAATGAAAAAACTACACCATTAGTCAAGTCTTCGCCAAACACTCAACCTTCGCCGAATGCAGCTAGCCTTCGCCGAACGCTCAACCTTCGCCAAACGCAACTAGCCTTCGCCGAACGTAAGCAGCCTTCGCCGAACGCATCGAGCCTTCACTGAATGCAGGCAAACCTTCGCCGAATACAGAAAATTCTTATCCCAACAAGAACATTAATGTACGATCGTCCACGATCATACCATGCTGAAAACACCGGCTCTCGTCCGATCACTGAAGTTATGCAGCACCAGGCCTGAATTATACTCGGATGAGTGACTACCTGGGGATACTGGGTGCTGCTGCCCTCTGCACCCCCCCTTGTCGAACACACTACCCTTTACTCTGTCACAATGGACTCCTCCGTTCGACCCCTTCATCACCTCCGGCCAGCCCTGTGCCTGTAAACCCCTGCATCCTAACCACTGCCCACACAACCATCATGACAACAATTACGAAAACGTCATTATGTGCACCCCTTTGAAACTTATCAGCTTTTTAAATTCGCTGCTTTCCAGCTTACGGTGACTCTACCTTACCATGTCCTGACTTCCAGTAAATGATAAGAATCCAACTAGTTTTTCCATGATTATATAGGTTGCCCCTTCATAACTCTGTTCTTGCTTCATTCTCATGTGTTCATCCTTCGATTACTCCACAAGCACGACCCTTGCCACGCCTCATCAACGGAAACTGCTTCAACCTGTCACACCCTTGGACAACGAACTCCGTTCACTCCTCAAACTTCTCGTCTCGGCCTCGGGTGTCCCTCGTCCTGACACGACTCTGGCATCCGCTGCTGCACACACTGCCACCTGTCCCATTCTAGCTGACCTACCCTTAAACCATGTTGGATGTTCTCTACATTCCCACCACTGTTTCGTCCTGATTGATTCCACGTCTCATGTGTAAGTCATGTTACTTATACCACCTTCTTATCTGCCGCCTTTCTCACGCAGCCACGCTCAATTGTGCCATGTCTGACTGTTAACACGTATTCAGTTTTCATGACTCGCGATTGTAATAGGAATCGCACTCTAAGCCATTAACATCATTCACGGTTGACTCGTCTGCTAATTAAAATCATGTCAACTTCTCTTGACCACTCTGGGGCTCTTCTCGTCAGTGGCCAACCCACGTCTTGAGGGCTGAACCATTACCACATCACCTTTATTGATGATCCACTCTAACTTAATCTCACCACCTCGTCTTCCTAGCAATCTACTTCTAGTTGTGCTAACTATTCACCACCTCTGCACATCGTTCACGATGGTTGTCTCCCCTTTTCAACTCTATGTTGTGGCTGTTTCTCCTTCCCGCCTTAGGGCTTTTCACCTGCCGTGACCCTCTACCCATCTCCCGCGCTGGGGTTCCTCGTCGGCCCGGATAGACCCCGGTTTTTCCTGCGCTCCTCACAGTTCCCTGGTTACCGCTCCGCATCCATGTCACCCAAAGTCCGTGGCGGTAAATCACCGTCCCTCGTCAGAGGTTGGGACCCAAGAACTGCCCGAAAACCTGATGTCTGCAAATGTGCGGGGATTGTATCTTCAAAGAAACGTCACACCCACACACAGCGTGTCAACGTCACCGTCATTGCGACTTCAACAATGACCCCTGTTCGATCTGCCTAACCATATCTCTTTCTGACTGGCCACTAATCCAACTGTACAACAAGAAATCTCTAGATCGGTCAACTCAGATGAGAAACAAAAAAGCCCGTGAATGTACGACACCATCAAATGAAGTTCCCTCTGTCTCAATTCAACCCATTATGAAACCATCCACTATTCCGGCAACTGTCACCTCCTCATCTTCCTACCTGGACCCTTCTACGGTCACCATGGAATCAAACACTTCTTCTACTCCTAACCCGTCGTCATTTGGGCTTGACGCAAGTCCCTTTCCTGCCAACCCCCTCTCAAACTATAGTGACTGTAGCTTTCTCTTCAACGTAACCGCACAGAAACTTGATCTCAATGAAAAGGAAATGAATCTCCTTCGACAAAACTGCGAGCCCATCGCATCTCACTGCGCTAGCCTTGAATCCAAACTTGCTAATGCCCGGAAGCTGATCGACGCTTATAAGCTGAACATACAGAACTTAACGACGAGCAACTCGAAAATGCGACGCAAAATTGAACTTTCTGACGCCAGACTCCGACGCCTATCTCCCCTACCTATTTCAACTTCTCGTCAACCCATCATCAAAATTCACAGACCCGCACTTCCACGTAAGCCTATTCATCTCACCACTCGTGGCACCCAGACAATAGAAACCACTTCCAAGATAAAATACATCGTCGGGAACACCGCTATTCCAGCTGACGTTCACCTTTACAACCTCACCGACCATCCACCCGTTCTCCCCGAACTCGCTAGACGAGAACACCACCAACTGGCACAAGAATGGATCCGTGCAAACCAAGCCATGCCTAAGGAGTCCTATGTCGCCCGCCAAGTTTGGCAATGGGACAACGCCACAACCTTCATTCCTGCTCTCCGGGAAATGCGTAGAATGTCCCTTACCCAGACTAGAAAACTTCCATGCCTGGATTGCCGCTCCTCTGCCAAGGGCTACGGTTTCACTTTTACTACAAAACCATAAATCATAAATTCTAAATATCAACTACCTTCACATACTTCAGGCCGGAATGACGTCTCTCATTGACACCACTTGATGACCCTGCGATTCCTCATTCCTCACCACTCCATTCCGTTCGATGTTGATCAACCCTTCAATCAACCACCCTATATAAAAAAAAAACAATGCCAAACTTCCGCCATTGTCATCATTCCTCTACCGCTGACAATATTCATCACTCCGTCAGTGGAAGACATCTAAGCCGCTGAAGCCGACCCCCTCGGGACTGCCCGTATAATGAACGGCCGAAACGAATCTCTCCAGGATGGTCTGTCAACCTAAACATTCTCCAGACTTTCCGCTAACCAGAATCACGCCACCATCATTAAAGCATACGAGGCCTTCCGACATACTCTTTTCAAGGACAATCTTCCAGATCCCTGATCACTTTCGACCACCTGAACTTCAAATCTATCTAGTCCATTCCGACTACAACACAACTAAGAGCTCTGATCCGGAAAGGCGGAACCTGATACCAACCTCTTCATTCCCTCATCAGATTTCTTGAACTTCACCAAGGTGTCTACACTCCAGGAAAACCTCCCGTTATCGAACTCGCAGCACCGTCCAATCTCTCATCTGCATAATTGTGCACAGGCTAATCCCAACCTCTCACAACAGTAGCATCAACATTCCTCGGGACCACATTATCCGTACTGTTGTCCCCAAAGACATTCCTCGGGAATCAACTGCAACCAACATCTGGGCTACTAACCTGCAGTCATCATGTACACAACCACCTAAGCTCTGTACATTGGACGGAGTTAACCTTCATGACCGACTTTCAGGTAACATCTTTTTCCTTTTAAGCTTACTTTACGAACCTACCCCTTCCTCTCTTTTAAATGGAATCAAAACTTTCAAACTTATGTCAGTCCGTTGACGATAACCAGTTTCTCCCCGCCCTGCAGTACTTGCCTAAGTTAAACTGCTTGAGATCTTGGGTCTGATGCGTCTCGCACCTCAGCCTATACCAAATCTCTGGGACCCAGCGAACCCCCTTGGGAACCCGCCATGATGGTGCCTGCCACCTGTATTGACGAGGTCAACTGTAAATGCAATTAAATTTACAGGTAGTGTGATATTTTCAGCGGCAACTAGAAAACCCAATTTTACCTGGGGGAGGTCAAAATTGTTTTCTATTGCCTAAAGAAAATATACACTACCTGTAAATACCCACCCAACCTCCCCTCTGGAGTCACCACATGGCTGACATATCTGGAGGAAAAATAGATGGTTGGCTAACGCCGTAATACCATTTATGGAGGGTCTGCACGTGCTGGCGCATGCGCAGATGGGCGGTTCAGCTGGGCGTATCGAGAGAGTTTTGAATCCTCCAGGGTAACAAGCACTCAGGAATTGAATGCAATTAAATTTACAGGTAGTGTATATTTTCTTTAGGCAATAGAAAACAATTTTGACCTCCCCCCAGGTAAAATTGGGTTTTTTCTAGTAGTCAGTTAACGGCAATCATGCGAAGAGAAAGCTTTGTTTTCCTTGCTGGTAAATGCGAGGTGAAACCAGCCAGGAAAACTTAAGGCCACCAACAAGTTACCTAGTGGATCCACCCAGTTACAAATCGTGTACACATTGTTTGGTTAGAACTTTGCGTTAAATAATAAATTATAAATACTGCTACAATTTATTTTTTCAGTTGTGTTGCATGTGTCTTATCTGTTCAATTCATTCTCTTAATTGGAAAAAGTATACTATTAATTGTTGACAAACTGCTTTTTGTCGTGGATGCACTAATTTAAAAGCTCGTCGTGGTGACATAATTTATAGTTGGTGTTTTAGCAGAGAAGGCTTACAATTTTTTGTTCGAGGATTGTAGGTCTTCCTGGCCATGGAAGATTGTATGGAATGATAGCCAGCAGGTGTTGGAAAACTCTGGAGGTTTATTGTCAGACATTAGTCAGTTTGGCAACAAAAACTCGGAAAAAAAATTCCGGAAAGGACGAGTTACCTCAGGAGCCTTCCTTTGTATCCTGGCTATCATTCCACAAAACCTTCCGTGTCCAGGTGGACTCACAATCCACGAAGAGCAGAGTACAGTGCAGTCTTTTTCTACAACACCAACCAGCATTAACGTCGCCACAATTGGCTTTTAATTTGTGCCTGCATGACAAGAGATGTTTTGTTAAAAGGTAACAAGGTATTTTTTTTTCCAATTACCTGTGTCACAATGAACAGTCAACAGTCGTACGAGATAGTGTTTACTATGCAAAATAGTAGAATTTACAGTGAACATGTTTTTTTATTCCTTCAGTCGATTGAAGCATTTGGTCATAGTTGCTTCCAGTATGCTCTTCAAAAGAAATGGCCTCTCTACATGAGCACTAAAAATACCATTCTTAAGAGATATGATGGCAGGTTTAAAGACATCTTCGAGGAAATATATATAAGGTATGACCTTAAAAGTTGTTTGAGTTTGGCATCATTCATTCTGTAAATGCTTCCGTATGTAGGGACTCTTTATTTTGTACGATACTGCAGTATCCCCATCGTATATTTTAAAATGCGTTACGGTCAGACTCGTGAAATAATGGAGTTACAAGCCCTTCCCTTAAATCGTACTAGTTTTTATCCTGTAAAATTAAGAAAAAGTTTCACACATCTGACAAAATTAACGTTTTAACCAATGCAATTCACGAACGGGAAATTTTTGTTTCCGGAATGTTTCTTCCGCCATTTCCGGTTGGGTGTGTGGATCACTCACCCCAGGGCAGACGTAATAGTTATGTTGTAAGGAGATATACTTGGAACCATCGTATTACATTTCATAACGAAATAAAATTGTGAAGTTCGACCACGTAAATCCGCTAACACGAGCAACACTTCCCTTTTGAATGTTAACAAAGCTCCTTCACCACCATTAGAACCGCATGTCGATAGTGAATAGCTTCCAGATGTGTTTGTGGATTGACTCAGTGATGGTGGCCGTTTACCTCAGCCGGTTCTCCCGGCATCCCGAGCAAAAATAGCACGTTCCTTTTTGTTCATCCCGTAAGAATTTGATTAAAGGGAATGTTGAACTTTGTAAGATTATTAAGAGTAAAGAAAATAAAAGAAAGGAAGAGGAGAGCAAAAGTAATGAAAGTTTGAACATGCTAATAAGTCTGCTCAGAAACTTGATTACGGCTCCAGTAGTAAGCATAACAGTGGCTCTGCCACTGGTGGGCCTTAGGCCCCCTGAACACATGGTCATGACTGGGCCTAAGGGTTCCCCCCCCCCCCCTTCCCAATCTTTCAGATAGTTAAACCTGGCCATAGGGCAGACCCGGTTGGTACTAATCAATCTAAACCTTCGTCTAGCTCTGTTCTAATGAGGTCGCCCCTCGGGCAAGCGACAGGATAGGCCCTCGATACCACCTTTGTCACAGTTACTAATAATGGTTACTAATAACCAGTGATCAGCGTCGACTCTGTGTCGTTCTTCGGCCTTCTTATTGCTGTTTTCATTAGTGAACGCAGCTGTCACTATGCTTACTGTGATACGAGAACATGATCGTCCTTAATCTAATTTGCGGTCATGTCCGGATGCATGACCATCAGACTAAATCGTCCGGGATCAAACAAACTGTTATTGGGCTCTTTCTTGTGATTCTTCGCAACCCCTGCCAGTTTCGTTATCCCGTAGCAGACTGCCAGTGGCCCTAGAGCTTTTTATTGAGAGGAAGAATGGGGACATGCAGATTGGCAATAACAGACAATCATCGCAGCTGGAGTGGGAGCTTTTGGGTTGGTGTGACTTATTGTTACCTCCAGATTGTTCTGCAAAAGGAAGCCCGTCAAGAAAGTCTAATGTTGCTGATCCCCCCACGCTCTACTTGTGCGTGCTTCAACGATCACAGGTCGCTGCCAAACCATTTCCCACAATAACAGGTTCTGCACCTTTCCCATTTTGACTTAGGTGTTCTTCGAGAGGTGGGGAATATTTCTCGGTGTACTCCCCACCCACTCCTCACGACTCGTTCAAGACTGCGTTCTTCTTTAAGCACGATTGTAAGAACACTTCTAAGACACTCAGATACAAGATGTTTAAAGAAGTGGAATTTGTCACCGACGATACGAAACTGGAGCTGAATCCGACATTGGTACGGTAAAGAAAGATATGGATCCCAGTATGAAGATGGTAAGAAGATATCCAATTCCGGTATATTTCTAATCGTGTGGTTCGTAGAAAAAACATTCGAAAGTCAAAACATAGCTGCAACACCGAGGCATGAGATACGTGAAGGCCCAAGCCGGGAGGACCTCCCCTTACGAACCATTTCGTTCAGTACCATCTCCACCTGTTGCCGGGCCATTGCACAATGCCACCGCCGGTGGTCCCGTTGAAACAGCCACCACGGGAGATCAGATATCTGAAAAAGCCAAAGACCACCTCTTCGCCAGGAAGCCAACCTGAAACCAGCAAGCAACACAGTGCCCCACCACAAAAAGAGGAGTGGAATGTACTTGGTTCTGTGCATTGACAGCCCAGCTGTTTACGTAGAAGAAACCCAGAGTGGAATTCACATCTGTCTCTTGAATCATCACTGCCACCAATACGAGTGATCTCAAGAATGACATTGCAGCCCATTATGTAAGCCCGCACCACAAGATTGACTGGAAAAAAACTGCCACGAAATGACAGCCATTTGCGCACTGTAGAATAGATTACAATTTAGACTCCTAGAGGAACAGAACATTCCACTAATGAACCTTCAACCCCTGGCCTGTCCCACCATTCACCATCTGGTGCACCAGAGAGTACAGCAGCTTCTCTCCTCTTGATGGAAGAACGTCAAGAACGACACCCAATCAAACATGTTAAAATATCAATGGTTCGGGCGTCAATTTGAAAAACAACGAAAAGCTGCTCAAATGTAACGTTCGAAGACCGAAACCTTAAGAAACCTGCTTCAATGAGACAACTTGCACAGGACGACGGCGAATTGGGGAACAGAGGAGGTCAAGTTGGAAAAACCAGGGGCTGTGCCATCTGAACCCTAGTTGACCTTGGATATCCCTGTTAAGATTTGGAAGGGAACGGCTCAACCCTCTGGATAGCAGTGTTAGCTACTATCGTCGCTCAATGGATCAGTGGGATCATCCATAGAGCCTACGACTATGCTCACGATGGGTGTAAACCCTTTGTCAACTAGACATGAGCTACGGGCTCTTCTTGCTTCCTGGGCTTCGAAACGGGGATTCCTTTCGAGGAAATCCTCCTCGCATTTTCATCAAAGCATCGCACATCCTTCTTTAGCCACCAATTACGCTACGTACGGGTGGCTGACAGAAAGAGACAGGGATCAAGTCATAAATCTCGTTGCCGTCTCTGGACCATGGGACGACTGGCCTGCCTTTGGGAAGCTGAATGAAGAAAGTGAGAACGTGGGTATTAACCAGGGTTGCCACATATGCTTTTTTTAATTTCATACAAAATGCTTTTTGTGCAGCGTTTTGCTTTTTTGCTTTTATTTTTATTTTGCAAATTGTTTCTATGAAATCATGTAGTGGCGCATCGTGGGGATTTCCGAATAACATGGAAAACTGCCTTGGACTTTTTTGAAGGGGCTTTTTTTTTTGCTTTTTAGAATTGTCAGGTACAGTGAGTACGCACTAGAAGTCAGAAATGGGTCCTAAAATAGTCTAAAATGCATAGCGACACCGCTGGGGAGTTCGCAGCGCTCCCCGAGATACCCTAGCTTGAGACATGAGAGGACACAAATTATTTGTAGGAAACACCTTTCGCAAAATCCTGTCTGTGTATCTGTTGCATTTTATCCTCATTCAAGTTACCCTGTTAACTAACAAAGAGACATTTTCACCTTATGTAGGCTTGTACATTGAGATTCTAAAATCTAAAAAATAAAATTGCGACATTTTGTAAATATTTTAATGGTGTTTTTAGTCCCTAACTAATAAATACCAGATTAATATCCCAGACCCCTTTGCCCAAACCCTTTTTTTTTGTTCCAAATATCATGTGACAACCCTGGTGTTACCCACGGTAGATGGTATTTGGTGTAGATTGTAAGCTGAAATTTTAATTGCGAGCTACAAGCTTGGGTTGCCCACCTCTATTTTGGAGGAGTGACGAGCTAATATACTAAATTTGTGAATAAATTAGTATTGAGGCATTGCGTTTTTGCTATGCTGAATCCAGGTTGCGTGAATGATTTCATGGCAGTCTATTACCCAGGAGTTTGCGATAGTGAATCGCGCTGGCTGGTACGAAAGGTTGTGTTGTTAGAAATTAGTTTTAACTGTGAATTATATAATGTTGGAGGAGTGACCACATAACCTAAATTTGTGAATAAATGAGAATAAGGCTTTGAATTAATGTTAGATTGGATCCAGATTGCGTACGTGATTGGAAAATTCCCTGCCTGGATAGAAGTAAGGTTAAAAAAGTTGGTTATCTTTTTTCTCAGCTCCCTCCTCTGATTTTAGCCAAATTGTATGGTAGTAAGTAATGAAGAAACAGAATGGAGCCAACATTGTGAACAGCTTAGAATGGCAAGGGATCAGCAGTTATGATGAACAAATTAAATTAATATATCATCAACATTCTAGGAATTGGACCTCCAATGCACTAGAACTGGTATTGCTGTTAACTTTTCATTAACACCAGTAATTCTGGGTGAGTGAGACCCTGGCAAAGTGGCAAAGTTGCAGTCAGTGTGCTGGACAGGGTAGTGCGAAAGGCTACCATGACCTTTCTGCGGCTATGGTAGCTCATGTGCCCTGTTGTGGACATTATCTCTTTCCCCTGCGGAGCTCAGTTCTAATCCCTGGGTACCCCCCCCCCCCCATTCTTTCAAGCTTAGTAAAGTTTAAAATTAAGTAGGTTCAACTATACAAATCATTAGTTTACTTCAGGTGACGCAAGACAGCAAGAACTGTTTACACTAAAAAAAACTTGTTACGTGTATTACTTTAAAACGATGTCATTATTTTTAAAACTTTCATCATCTATTTTGCACATTTTCAAAGGGCAGATTTATCAAATGGGTTACCCAGCAGGCCTTTTGAATAAGTTGGTCAAGAAAGCAATTGGAAATGGTCAA
>JAHWFP010049209.1:0-20920 GCA_023313725.1 Lithobius niger | reverse complement strand
AACGATTTTAGCACATACTAGAGATAAGTATTTTAGGATAGTAAAAACTAATTTTAATCTAGTTAAAATTGTCATTTTTTTTTTACTTTAATTAAATAAACTGTGTCGAAAAGAAACAAAACTGTAACTTATGGTAGACTACGTTTTAGTTTTATATCCTGTTCTTTTTTTTAATCTCTGTAATTAAACATTTTACAGAGGTGTTCTCTTATCTTGGATGCAGTGACTGTTCTTGTTTGTGAAAGCTTCTTTTTATAGAACTTGCTGACTTCGATACTTTGCAAAGCTAGTTTTATTTGTAAAGCGTAGTTTTATAATAGCTGAACAGTGATGATCCTTCCCCATTATGTCTACCCCCCAAAAAAACTCCTCTTGTTGAGTTAATACCAGTACTGATTGTTTAACAACTTATTTATTTTCTTCCTTTCCTTTTAGTTACCCTTCCTAAATCACCTTCGATTATTGCTGAACCTGTGCCGCAAGCCCAAACAGAAGAAAAGCAATCAGAAACAAAGAGTTTTACCTCTGCATCTCGAACACTTGAAGATTCTCTTGAGAGCGCTCGAGATGCACCATCTATTGCCAGAAGGGACGTAACAAACCCAACTCAAATGACACATCGAGCTATTTCAGAAGAAGACATACCTTGGAATTCAGTGCATCCCCCACCAGTGTCTCCCGTCGCCCCCGGTAACAGAGACGTGCAGCATGTTGTGCCTAGCAATATTGCACGAAACCCTTCCCCTCGGGAACTCGAGTGGCATAAACCTATTTTAGATTCTGGCTACGTAGTTCCTCCAAATGATAATCCTTCTGAAAATCGAAGAACTGGCTGGCAGCAGACAGTGCAAACAGCGGTTTTTGGTGATATTACGAGTATCCCACAGAAAAACCCTACATACAACACACAAGTCTTTGCTTCTAACTGTAGCCCATTAATAACGCGGAGTGAATCAGCAGAGGCTAACGCTGGTAGTCCTCCTGCTAGTTTAGGGCTTACCCCTGACTCTTTATTACCTAGCAGTCATCTGCATTGCGACGGACTGTCTCCCGACCACTCGAGTAGAGAAGAAGATCGTATCTGCCCCATGTGTGCGGCAGTGTTCCCTTGTCCCGTACCGCAAGATCAGTTTGAGACGCATGTTGTAAATCATTTTGAATTAGAGGAATTTGAACTTCTTAACATATAGGCTAACATTAATTGGTGGTAAGCTAAAAAAAAATTATGAATGCTGTGAACTAAAATCATTATAAAAGTGGGTCTTTCCGAGTTAATATCGAATTTCTTGTTTCTTTAGTTGTGGAAGTTCTAGTTTCTGGTCACTGCTTATTTGTACTTTACTTAACAAAGTTAAGTTAGGAATGTGCCAGTAATGCAAAGCATTGATAGAAGGCACATCTGTAAATAACATTCTAGAGAACTTATCCCTACTAGTACGACAAAAGGAGAAATTAATATTAGAAAGTTAATTGCGGTACATTTTAATTTATTGTAAGTTGTGATTCAACTCGGTTTAAGTAAGTTGTGGCTAAGATGACTTGACTTTTAAAGTGGTGTTGACACGGATTGAAATTATGCAAAATTTGGGAACGTCTAGCGCTATCTAGGACTGTCTAGCACTTGGATCAAGCGAAGGAATGCACGACGCCATTTCTTTTAACGAAACAAACAATCCACGAGCCACCTTAATTATTGAGTGAAATTTGGTACATCCTCGTTCAGGTGGGAACAAGCTGTAAAGGTTAACAATATCATTGCCGCTAGATGGCACAACGGTATTTTCATAGTAGTTTCAATCGGTGATAGTGCCCCTTTAATGAGAAGTCGCTACTGACGACAGTCTTGATGTCCATCATATATGCATTCAAATATTGTTAGGTTTGAGGCTGTCTTTTGCAGATACACAGAGTGTACTGAAAGGTTGGCTCTACTGGAATTGCAAAAACTAAATTAAAGGTAATAATCTAAAACCTACCAAACATTGGTATGTCCAGTAAGTCTGTTCGTTTACGAAGTACTAATCACCATGCCAGAAAAGTCATTTAAGACATTTCAAATCCAAGCCTTCTCTGTTCGGTTATTGGTTGTTTGAACCTAGAACAAAACTAGAATCATTCAGGTTACTGTTATTCACCTTTTGCCACTCTCATGGTTGTGACAATATCTGCCCTTTTTGTAAATTCGGATTTAGGATTAGCTGGTTTGGGTTTTGGGCCCAAACCAAACTATCGTTGCAAATTACCACGAATCCATCTTGTAGTTAACAGCACCTCCAGTATTGCTTCGAAATCATTATAAAGGTGCCTTACGGATCCTTCCAAATCTACCAAACTATAAGTGAACCATGCACACCTTTCTGAAGACAGAAGCGTGTGTATGTGTGTATGAAGCATGTGTTGCTCACACGAAAACCCTCGAGCAACTCAACAGAGTAGGGATGGGTCGGTAACTGAAACCGAATTTTCGGTTTTTACTGAAAACCGACACCAAAACCAATTCGTATTTTGTGTCGGTTTTTCGTACGGTGTTCGAAAATCAAAAAAATGATTTGTTGTTTTACATTTTTTTAATAATTATCATTTTCTAAGTATGAATGACAGCAAAGCTCCTAGCAATTAAAACAAAAATAGTACAGGAAAATGGCGCCACAGCTATGCCCACGGTTTATAACGCTGCTGAAAGTGAAAGCAGGAGTAAGTTGAAGCTAGTAATACAACTGTTGCAAGAAAAAATTTAGGAAAATCTGGTTGGGATGGATGGTAGCAAAAACCAATACCGAAACCGAGGTTTTTTGGGCGTGAAAACCGAAACCGGAACCGAAATCAAAAAAATGAAACCGACCCATCCCTACAACAGAGCATTCCAAAAGTGTCTGGAGAGAGAAACTGACGTCACCTATCGACACAGCTTATGGCTCCATCCAGAGTCGGTCGATAATCAATCCAGTGTCAGTCAACAAACTGTAACTGGCGTACGCTCAAAATTCCACAAAAACCAACCTCCTTTGTATCCTGTTGCAATTGGCTAGCTCCCAATCCCTCAATTGCGTTCAAGGTGACGTCATTTCTGTTGAATGGACAATTGGACATGCTTTGAACAAAAGATGAAAAAGTAACTTTACGAAGGGGAGCATCTGCTACGTAATGAATGTGTACAAGCAAGTGTTGAAATAGTGTGTCGGACTCTTTAAAATCTTGTTTGGATATATAGTATGCTCTGTTACATTTCTGTCGAGTATGCTGTGTTTTGGCAGTACCAAACCGTCTTCGGTAGCGAACGTTTTGTTTGCAAATGTTTGGTGGTTTTATAAGGACCCAAAACTTAGTGCCCTCTGTTGTGCGGAGTAGTCCTTTATCTTCTTTCTCTTCTTTTAATAAAAAATATTTTTGTAGCTGTTTTGTGTGGTTTCTTTTAGATTAATTTTGTAAGGCCATGCAAAGTTAATTGTTTGGTTTACAGGCGCGTGCGGGTGCTTTAAATTATCGCGGGTCAAAAACTTTTTATTTGAAACTTGGTTCACCCGCTAAAAATCACATTTTCGCCAAATATTGGCCGTTTTTGACATTCCAGTACACCATTTTAACCGTCTCGAAACGAGCTTTCCAATGGTGCCAATTTCGAACCTCTAGCTCATACCACTAAGAAGTTATTTCACAAAAACTAAAAAACTTTGAATATTAGATGACATAATTAACATATTTAACAACATTATATTTTTTTTAGGCTGACTTCATATTCTTTCAGTTGAGCTAGGTACATGTCAATAGTTAAATAAAATAAAAAAATAAAATGCCTGATTGCCCGGTGCTTCAATTTGCAACCTCGCCCGTAAACCAAACAATTTTTTTTGCGTGGCCTAATAGCTTGTGACAAAACTGAAAAACTGTTCCATGGTCAAAATCACTCCTTGATTGGAACCCATCTTTTTAAATATTTTTTAATGGGGTGTAGTGTCACTCCTATAAGTAACTAAGTCGTTTAAATTTAATAATGCTATCTTATTTCTTAATTATTCTCTAGTCGTCGGTAGAAAATTTCTACTACCTGTAAATTTATTTGCATTCAGTTCCTGGGTTCTCTTTAATGACTTTTTTTCGCTCTCTAGATACGGCCAGTGCGCAACACCACCGCGCATGCGTCACTATGCGCAGCCCTCCTATAAAAGTAGACAGCTCGCCCCTGGCAGCCATCTCTTTTCCTCAAGCTCTTGTCATAGACTTTCGCTCTGAAGACTCTCTGCAAGCTTTCGCCTCTAGACCTACACCGCCTAATTGGAAGTGCCCTCCAAAGACCCTAAAGCAAGACTTCGTCGAACCAAAACCTTTCACCGAAAGCCAAAGGACGTTCGTCGAAAGTCCATCTTCCTTTCGCCAAACCTTTCGTCCAAGATGTCCACCATAACCCCTCCCGCTGGTCCTCCACCAGAAGACCCAAGCGTCGTCATTCTACCATTCCCAGGACTTTCGTCAACTTAAGCGGCTATGCACTAGTCTACAGCCTCATCCATACCTTGCAGCCAACACCGACTTTCGTGAAGCTCTTCGTCCACCCCCTCATTGGACAAGGACACAACTAGGCACTGTATTGACCTTTCGTCCTCAACTTCTCGTCGCTGTCAACCAGACAAACTTCCTCCTCAGAAAATCCATCGTTTAATGGACCGAGCAATTAAAGACTTCTCTTACAAAGACAAGCCAATCAACCCTGCCCCTCCTCCTTCCACACACGGAACTTCTTACGTCCAGGAATGGATTGCATCTTCTGATAATGATTCTCGGAAACGGACACATCCCTCCACACCAAAACCCCAAACAAAGAACGTCTTTCGACCTCATCCTCATTAGACTTAGTACGCCTTCTCAACATAACCCATCCTGACGCTGGCCTCGACTCGGCTGCCACCCTTGAAGCTCTCGCCGGAATCCACACCAAGTGAACTTCGAAAGGCAACCTCTTGATCCTTATGAAGATCCCCTGCACAACAACACCGGCCCAACAGCCATCCCTATTTATGACCTCCTCAAAGCTGTTGAAGCCATCATTCCTCACAACTACCTTTGCAATTCCGTACCCACCGCCGCTCCAAACTAGAACAGAGGCTTATCAACAGGATTCGGCCTCCGTGACTGGAATAACAGGGAAAGAGCAAAGATCAGTCAGGCCAAACCAAAAAAAAATGGTTTGGTTTGCGTTACCCGACCGACCCTATTTTTACGAGCCGAGCCTAAACTTATTTTCTGTCTAACGAAAAAAAAATCCCCCTCCCTAATTTGACGCTCTATCCTACGATACAAAAACGGTTCAAAATCTTACTGGAAAATGCAAAAATGTTACTCCGTGAACATGAATGTATCTTTATTGCTTAAACATATATTAAATTACAATTTTTTAAGTAAAGACTTCCGGATTTAGTAATAAAAAAAAGTGCAAAAATAAAAGAATTTTCCGACCGACCCTATTTTTTTTTAACTGCGTAACGCAAACCAAACAATTTTTTTTTTGGCCTTATTCTACAACTCTACTGACAACTCTACTCCGCACTGTTGGCTCCCTTTTAGGGAAGGGGGAACCCCTTGAATTAGATAAAGACCTTCCCCCACCTTGTCACAGTCGGAAATCGTGGTTCTTCCATTCTTCAGGTGATGGTGCAGCCAACCCAAGACAATTCGAAACCTACCAGCAATCTGAATTCCTTGCCACAGAAGCTAAAATGGACTTCGAAACTGCACTTTTCATCACCAAACGACCCGAAGTCGCAACTGGCGTTCTGAAAGAAAACGATAGGATTCTAAGGTTAGGTTTACGTGCCGCATCTCAGGCCGATGTCCTAGGCACGGCAATCAACGCTCTTTGCGAAAGGTTAGCCAATGAATCAAGAAAACGGAACATCAAAAATTTGTACTTTCTTATTTCTGAACTTTTTAAGAAGATATTTTTCGCCACCTTTCATGCCTTCAACTGGTTCACCAAAGGATTGTTCAACTTGAGCCTTTTGCTCCGTGACATCGCCATTGGCACCACATCGAACTAAAACGCATCAACCAAACACATCCTACGCAACTTACCGCTCCACGAGTTGGACACCCTTTTTAGAGGCCTAATCCCCACCTTGGCACCTCATCTTGACATCTCCAAGAAACCGAAACCACCCCTAAAATGAAACCCGGACCAACACCACAATAGACTGTACCATCATCTTCTCAGTCACAAAACACCCAACCCAAGACTAACAGTGACTCACTCAAGCCAAAGTCTCCCAACCCTGCCGCAAAAGCAACCAGTCCTTTCGAGGGAACACCAGCACAACAACAGGAACCAACGCAGCTCGACTCCGGACAACCGCAGAAAATATTCCTCTTCCTCCAACAGAAGCAGATCCCGTCACCGCCAATGACTACATTCACATCAGGCCGGTCGGCGGCCGCCTCAAATTCTGTCTACCAGTTTGGAAACTAATCACATCCGACAAAATGATCCTCTCCATAATCTTCCGTGGCTTTCATCCTCCTTCATCACAAGGCCCCCCTCTTAAAGCAACACCTCCATGGAAATTCACAACAAATCCTTCCCCAGCTCTAACTTCAGAAGTATCCAAACTCCTCAACAAGGACGCAATCCGCCTCTGCCCGGATATTCCAAGCCTGGATTTTACAGCTCCATCTTTCTCAGACCAAAGAAGTGCAGCGGCGAATGAATGATCTTCAACCTCAAACCACTCAACCGCCTTATGCACAACGATCACTTCAAAATGGAGATCCTAGATTCCATTCCGACTCTCACTCAAACCCGAGGAATGGACCATTTCCATCGATTTAGAAGACGCTTACCTCTATGTCCCGCTACAGCCTGCCTTTCTCCACCACTACCGCATCATATACCTCAACAAAGTTTACGAATTTCAGACCCTTCCTTTCGGGTTAAACGCCGCACCCAGAATTTTCACCCTAGTGCTGACGCCCATATTGAGTCACTTTCACCGCATCAAGTCGCCGCAAATGCCTTACTCGACGACTGGCTGTTCAACAATTTAGACCATCAACAACTTATCGACAATAAAAAGTTTGCCATCAACCTCCTTCACAGTCTGGGATTTCAGCATCAACTGGAAAAAGTTGAGACTCACTCCCTCCTGAATCGTCACCTTCCTCGGAGTGGAATTCAACCTCGAAAACGAAACCGTGGCACCATCATCTGAACGAAAATCCAACCTTTTAGCTCACGGCCAATCCTTCTCCAAAGCACCGTAACACTCGCTCACGTCCCTAAACTCAGTCATAGGGAAGCTGGACGCTATGGCCAACCTTCTACCTGACGGCAGATGGATGACTTGACCCTTTCACCACTTTCGCATCGACTCTTGGGGCTTTCGCCACCCAGCATCCAAAGCCACCAAGCCCTCCATCTTGAACTTCCCATGGAAATGTCTGCATTGGTGGATGAACGAAATCAACCTTTCCAAATCAGTCCCCCTACACGAACCACCTCCAGACCTCTTCCTGCTAACAGACGCATCCCTGACAGGATGGGGAGCTCACATCCAGAACCGCGAAACTTCCGGAACCTGGCCTTCCAGCACGTCGGACCACATCAACATCCTGGAGATGAAGGCAATCTTCAATGCCCTCCTTCACTTTCACCACTTTCTTACAAACAAGATTGTCCAGGTTCAAGCCGACAACACCACAGCCGCGACTTACATCCGGAAAGAAGGTGGGACATGTTCATGCCCTCTACATCACATCACCTCGAACATTTTCAAGTTTTGCCAAGAAATCAACACGACTCTCCAACCTCTCCACATTCCAGGCAACCGGAATGTGATAGTAGATGCCCTTTCCCGCAACAAACCACCCTCAGGGGAATGGGCTGTCAAGACATCAATCTGCGAATATCTCTTCAGCATCTGGGGCAAGCCTATGATCGACCTATTTGCCACGAGGCAAAATGCCAAACTTCCCCAATTCATCAGCCCAAATCCCAGACGACCTAGCATGCGCCGTGGATACACTGACTTTTCCCTGGAAGAATATATACGCTTACCTATTCCGCCCGTTCGAACTCCTACCAACAATCCTCACGAAGATCGAACAGACTCAAGGCCTCTTTCTCCTTATCGTACCCAATTGGCCAGCATCCCCATGGTTGCCGATGCTCCTAAACCTGCTCCTGGATCTTACAAGAATCCCAGACCTCCTATCACAACAGAAGGGAACCGAATTCCGCCCGAATTCCAAAATCCAACATCTACACGGATGGCTACTATCATCAAGAATTTATAAATTCTTGCTATCATCAAACTCATCAAAGAGGCAGGAATTTTTGAAGAACAGGCCACCAGAATCGCCAGCAAGGCACTGCGTGACTCAACTAACAGACTTTACAACAGCCACTGGGAAAGATGGTGTCATTGGTGTAAGCAAAAGAAGGTTAATCCAATCAATCCCCTTATGGCCGAACTCCTAGTCTTCTTCACCGACCTATTCAAAGATAAACTAAAAGGTTCCACCATATTGTTTTACCGATCCGCACTAACTCTTGTTTTCAAAGCGGCAGAAACAAACATCTTCAAGACTTTCGCATCTGCTCACTTCTGAAATCTTTTGAAATTGAACGTCCTTCCATCCACCAAAAATTTCCACAATGGGACCATCCACTTGTCCTGGAATCACCAATGAAAGATCCCTACGAGCCTATTCAAACCTGCCACATTAACCACTTGACAAGGAAAACAGTATTTCTGACTTCGCTTAACGCAAGCCTTCGCAGCAGTGAAATGACCCTTTCTAATGACCCGGCTTACTGTTGCTTCTTTGACAACTGCAAATTCATCCACCTGAGACCTTGTCCTGACTTCCGTGCCAAGACACAGAAACCTTCTGAACCATCAAAGCCAATTATTATTCCAGCGCTCACAAACATTATTGGCAATGAACCTGAAAAAACACTATGCCCCCTTTGGGCCCTACGTTACTACATCGAGCGAACTGATGACCTTGAATGCAGAAGAGGACGACTCCAACTCTTCCTACCCTTTACCAAAGGCACCAACTTCACGTCTGCCGCTGTGATTGCTAACTGGTTAAAAAGAGTCAACCACAGGGCATACGAAGACCAGAACATCAACTGCACCGACAACAACATCAAGGTCACAGCACACGAACTTAGGGCACTTTCAACCTCATGGGCGTTCCACAACCAGATCTCCCATCTCCGAAATCCTCCAAGCTGCATCATGGAGAAGCCAAACTGTCTTCATAAGTCACTACTTCAGGGACATGACAAGACAGGAAGAGGGACTTCATCGTGTGGGTTCCATCGTTACAGCCAGATGTGTCGTCCAACCCCTTAAGCACTTAATACAGAAACGAAGGCCTCCAGAAGACGGAAGCAAGACCTCCTGGCTGAAGACCTCCAGTAGACGGAAGCAAGACCCCATCTCTAACAACATGGCCCTTTTCAGGGCCACCACATCCTATGAAAGAGGGCCAAATACCTGTTTTTGTTTATTTATCAATAAAGTGCAAAGTTTTGTTAAACTTGGGGGAGCCAGTCCACAACCAAGGGTAACCCGTCATGATGGTGCCTGCCACGTATATTGACGAGGTCAAACTGTAAATGCAAATAAATTTCCAGGTAGTAGAAATTTTCTGCCGACGACTAGAAAACTAAATTTTTCCGGGGTCATACGAAATTTTTCCATCGTCTTACGAAAATTCATACTACCTGAGCCACCATCATGGTCAACATACCGAGAGGAAAAATGATGGCTGCCAGGGGCGAGCTGTCTGTTTTTACAGGAGGGCTGCGCATGGTGATGCATGCACGGTGGGGTTGCGCACTAGCCGTATCTAGAGAGCGAAAAAACCAAGTCATTAAAGAGCACCCAGAAACTGAATGCAAATAAGTCCAGACAAGCCAATTAATTTGTTAGGGTGGGGGCGGGGAGTTAAATACAAGTTTTGCATGTGTGCATGAAGTAGTGCCTCATTTTAAGTAGCTGCAAAGGTGCAGCATTCACATTTTCGATTGTGATTTAGGTATAATATAATGCCAACATTCCATTGTAGTAGGGGGTGGGTAAGCTTGCAGGTTGAAAATTTGCAGCTCTTATTTCAATACGTTAGTTTCTATGTGCCATGAAAAGATACATTACCTAAGTTTTAGCGTTCTTCATGTTCTGTGCGTTCTAGAGATTAAAGTTCTATGGTCATCTGGCGCTGCTACCCATTGCGCACGCGCTGCCTCTTCTATATAAACTCGACGAAGGTCCGTTCTTCATATTTTCTCTAGACCTCAACCTGGAAGGCTTGTCCTTCTGTGCAAGGTCTCTTTCTAGAATGCCTAGACCGAAAGGTGCGCCACGGGATCCCCTCCGATTGTCATCTCGGATGACCCACCTCTTCCGCGGCCTGCACTTCTGCGCAGTCGCCCCAGTCGGCATCCAGGTCTCCGACCATGCCCACTTGTGGACCCTCTTCCTCCGAGCTACCGGTTGCCTCCGGTCTTACTTTCAACACTTCGTCCACCTCGCCGGTCCAGTGTGCACAGCCGGGCCCACCTCAAGACTTGCGGTCTCTCCAGGAAGACCTTAAGGTCAAGGAACGTTATGCCCGCTTAAAACTCCCCCAAGTTAAGGCCCGGCATGCTAGACGGAACCACCCGGCCCTTTCGACGAACGAACCCATCTACCTATCTTCTCGATCCTCTCGGCACTCGACCTCTTCCCGGTCACTACTACAGGGCCCGGATTCCCAGGCTCTCAATGGAACGAGTGCATGCACTCATGGACTCCGTTCTACTATCCTTCAGTCGCAAACGCCCGGCCTCTCCTCCTTCCACACCGGTTCACGGAACACTGGGTACAATCTACAGCGAAGAAATGTCGCCTTGAGTTTCCTGATCCCACGAGCAACTCCGGCCCAACCGCTCCCTCACACCTCCCGCCGTCTCCTCACTTACGCCAGCATCCTTCCTCAGCCAACTCGGATGCCTCCGAAGCGGGCACCGGTGATCATCCTCTGCTTCTTATTGAACCATCGGATTCCTCTTTTCATCATGCATGGCCCACCGGACCAACTAGTCGATCCGGACCCTTCTGAAATACCACTTCCCGACTTGCTAAAGGCTGTCGAGACTGTCATACCGGACTGCTTTCTCTATAAACCATCACTGCAGGATGCCATACCATGCAAGAACCGGTCTCTGGGGCCTGCTTCCTCGTCAGAATTTGGTTCCCGGGCAATCAACAACGTTAATTAACCACTCTTCTTCGTACTGGCGGCCTCTTCCTCGGCAACAGTGCTGTGCTTGAACTGGACAAAGAATTTCCACCTCCCCGAGCTGGTCGAGAATCCTTCTTTCGTCCCTCCGATGGTGGAGCTGCCAATCCACGGAATTTTCGACACCTACCCTCAATCGGCGTTCCTCACTGCGGACGTCCAAATGAATTTCGGCACTTCCCTTTACCTACCTTGAAGAGCTTCAGTACCCATTTCTGTGTTACGCGACAGTGGTCGGCTCCTGCGCCTTGGCCTCCGTGCGGCCTCTTAGGCGGATGTCCTCAATACGGCTGCCAACGATACCCTCTTTCGTGGACTCATTCCGAAGCTTACCCTTCACCTAGACATCACGCGCAAGCCGAAGCCCTGCAAGTCTAAAGGACAACGACGACAGCGATCGATGGGTCCTCCGGCTGCTCCCGAGCCCAAAGACCACTGGTGCATCGGCCTCCGTTCGGACACCCGGCCTCCTCCCTGCCCACCTCGCCGTACTCAGGCGCCCTTTCAGAACAAGGGACAGGGGCGTGGACGCGTGCCCCTACTGCTGCAGTACAACACCAGACCCTCACGGCTGCCACTCTTCCAAGTCCCGCCAACGGCCTCGATCCTCCCGTTGACAATTATCGATTGCCGGTGGGCGGACGCCTCCGTCACTTCCATTCAGCTTGGCAAGAAATAACTACCGACCACTCAATTCTTTCTATCATATCCCACGGATTCCTGCCATCCTTTTCCCTGCCATCTCCACTGCGGAGTCATCCTTGGTCCGAAGCTATTCCACCAGACCCTCTTCTCACTAAAGTGATTTCTCCCCTCTGGGACAAACACGCCATCCAAGTTGCAGGCGAGCCGGACCACCTTGGTTTTTACAGCCGAATTTTCTTCTGCCCCAAGAAGACGGGCGACCTTCGTTTCATTTTCAAACTTCGGCCACTGAATCGTATCATCAGGAATCCACATTTTCAGATGTCAACCGTGGATTCCGTTCGGCATTCACTCCTCCCGGGACACTGGGCGGTCTCCATAAGCAGACACCTACCTCCATATCCCTCTCCATGCTTCACTTCGTCACCTCTTTCGTTTTCTTTACGACGGAGTCATTTGCAAGTTTACCTGCCTCCCGTTTGGACTAAATGCGGCTCCTTGGATTTTCACGCTCTTACTAAAATCAGTACTATCATGGCTGCATCAACACGGCATCGTCGACACCTATCTCAACGACTGAATGCTTCCTCATCAAGATCGCGACCACCATCTCGCAAACGTGGATTACACCCTCCGTCTTTCTACACAATCTAGGCTTCAGAATCAATTTCCTCAAGTCCAGTCTGATTCCATCGCAAAGCTTCGTCTTTCCCGGAATCGCCTTCAATCTCCAATTTGCAGTTGTCATGCCATCACCAGACAGGATTCAGTCGCTCCTCCGCAAGATTCGCTCCTTTCTCCGAGCTCCCGTCTTCAATCGTCTCCAGCTAGACTCCCTCATTTGGTCGAGTCCGTAGCCCTGCTCGTTCCGTACAGCAGGTGGCTTGTCAGACCTCTCTACCTCTTTCGAATACATGAATGGCCTCATGCAGCACATGTCGACGACCAACCCCGGATTCGTTCAGCCGACTTCCCCCACTTCCATCCTACTTCAATTGATGAACATTTATTTTCTTATGCACACGATTCCCCTGCACGAACCGACTCCCGGCGTGCTCTTGTTCTCCGACGCAGCTCTCCAAGTATGGGGAGTCCACATCGGCAACCAGACTCACTCCGGCTCCTGGCCGAGCGACACTTCCAAGCACAACAATGTTCTTAAACTTCGAGCAGTCTTCCTCGGACTCCTACACTTCCAAGACCAAGTAGCAGGAAAGGTGGTACTGGTTCACATAGGCAACACCACAGCAGTTGCGTACCTGTGGAACGGTGGGGGAATACGCTCCCTCTCATTACATCGCGTTACCTGCGACATCTTCACTCTCTGCATCCGCTGAAAAGTGTCTCTATTACCACTACACATTCCGGGCTGTCGCAATGGGATCGCAGACTCCCTGTCACGAAGATCCCCTCCGACTAGCGAATGGTCCCTCGAATCATCCACCTGCACGTGTCTCTTCTTTCTTTGGGGACGACCATACCTCGACCTTTTTGCCACGAGATTCAATGCCAAACTTTCCCACTTTGTCAGACCAGGTTCTAGACAGCCAAGCTTGGGCCGTGGATCCCTTTACAATGGATTGGAGTCATCTCTTCAGATACCTCTTCCTACCTCCAAATTTGATCCCCCTGCATTAAGCAAAACTTCCAGGTCACCTGGCCTCTTTCATCTTCATCGCCCCAAACTGGCCATCGGCTGCTTGGTTTCCTCTTCTGCTCAGCCTCCTCATAGACTCGCCTTGCCGCATTCCAGACACCCTGGATTTACTCTCGCAACAGCAGGGAACAGTGCTTCACCAGAAACCCCAGTCACTTCGACTACTCGCGTTCGTACTATTGTCTGATTGCTTAAAGCGTCAGACGTTCCTCCAGAGCAGGCCGACCGCATTGCTTCCAAGGCAGTACGATCATCGACCAACAAGATTTACGATAGCCACATTGGTGTTTGTGATGGCTAGTCGATCCAATCAATCCATCTTTAACCCACATTCTCGCCTACCTCTTCAAGGAAGTACTCCATGGTTCCACCATTTTGGTTCAAAGATCGGCATTAAACACTGTCTTCAAGCAGCCGAGCGTCCCGCTCTCCTGGATAACTTCCGCATCTTTGCCCTCTTCCAGTTCTTTGAAATGGAACGACCGGTGTTCTGACGCCTCTTCTCAGAGTGGGACCTTTCAATTGTATTCAATACCCTGCTCGAGTCCCCGTACGAACCGATGTCCTCTTGTCGCCTCAGCCATCTCACAAGAAAAACAGTCTTCTTATTCTCCCTAGCTGCGTTCTTGCACTGCAGTGAAGTACAAACATTATCGGCATCCACCACCGACTGCTTCTTCCATACGGATTGCTCTGCGGCCACTCTTGCTCGTCTGGCTTCCTTCCAAGCTAAGTCTCAGAAACCTTGTGACCACACCCAACCCCATTCGCATTCCAGCCCTCATTCCAGTCACGGGCGACGAACCAGAACGAACTCTCGGGCCTGTCCGAAACATCTGCTACTACCCGAAGAGGTCCAAACCACTCCGACGAGGCCACTCTCAACTATTCATCCCCTTTGTCTCCGCTTCTGGGGAAACCTCGATGCACATGAATGCTACATGGATCAAAACTGTCATCGTGGACGCCTACAAAGCTCTTGACATCGAATGTGCCGACCTAGGTAGCCCAGTAACCGATCACGAGCTACGAACCTCCTGGGCACATTACAGCAATATTCACATCTCTGACATCATGAAAGTAGACTCCTGGAAACATCTGACTGTCCTCACATCCCATTATCTATGTGATATGTTGGCACAAGCCGATGGACTGTACCGCATCGGCCCCTTCATGGCTGCCAAGCGAGTACTCTTAAGTAAACCCCATAAGCATGCAGGTCGCCCTCCGTTTTTACCGACCTGGTATGAAGAAATTCTTTCTTTTTGGGGACCAGCACGCTACCATAGGGGTCTCCGTCAAGTGGCGCCCACCGCCTTTGATGAAGTCAATGGAATACTAAAATTTAGGTAATGTATATTTTCATGGCACATAGAAAGTCCAAAATACCAGGCCAGGTACAGCTGGTTGATTTTGGTTTCTATTGCCTTTATGAAAACGTTCATTACCTTCATCCCACCCTCCTCCTCTCTCTGTAGCCACTAGGGCACTACGAGGAACGAAAGATGAAGAACGGACTTTCATCTGAGTTTATATAGAGAAGGCCGCGCATGCGTGGTGGGTAGCAACGCCGGACGACAATAGAACTTCAATCTCTAGAACGCTCAGAACATGGAGAAGGAGAATGCTAAAACTTAGGTAATGTATCTTTCATAAAGGCTATAGAAGCCAAAATCAACCAGCTGTACCTGATATTTTGGACTTTTTTTAATTGTTAATATCGAAATTTGAAATCAACTTGTAATTGATAGCAGCCAATTTTGTCCTATGTTTGAGCATGGCATTTATTGCTTACTCAGCTCTGGTTCTACTTCCTGTTCCTGGACAAAAAGGAGAGCTTCTGGAGTGCCTAATTGATAAGCTGCTAAAGTACGCGCTAGCAGTGGCGTTTTTAATAGACTAACTGTTGTCGTGCACTGCTCGTTATTCTCGCTATCAATATTGTTAAATGTGCTAAAAGGTATGCAGCATAAAGGCAGTTACAAAAGGATAAAACTGTTTTTACTTTGGATTACGAGATAATGTGTTGGAAGGCCAACGGCCTGGTATGGTGGTACGCACTAGTGAGGTTGTTGAAACTTCGTTAAGCCTTGTAGATTACTCGCGAGTTATATAGTTTTTTTTTTTTACACAACCACCTTATTTTTTAGTGGTACGGGTTATCTGGGAGGCTTACATGCATGAAATTACAGTAGGTGTTGTAGTTACATACGGTTAACTAGATTCATCAACAGCTAAATTGGCGTCGTTAAGAATTTGACATAGTTGTCAGGGTTTGTAATGCGTTGGCCTGATGCACTTGGGAAAGCAAGGTCACATTATCATTGTTCTGCTGTCCGTGAGTATTGTTGTCGGGTGTTACAGGGAAATTGGTTGATTTCTGTTGGCGTACGGTGTTGGGTGCGCAGTTATCAAGTCATCGGCTGGTTAAGTGTAGCGTTGATCAGTCAGAGTGCTGTTACTGCATATTACTGCGGCACATGCGCCAATGCCCCCACCCTAAACAAATTAAACACCTGCGCCTAGGTGGGTAGGACTCCGGAGAAATCTGGTCGCAGTTCCAGAAAGTATGTCGTTCTTGCAGTATATGCAGAATGGACCTGTGTGACGTTAACGGTTAGATTCACCACGACCAATGTTAGGTCATTGTCTATTGTCCCTCCTGGAAGGTGTACTGAGTACATGGTAAACGGAGTAATCCTGTATATCGGGCAAGCTGTTGGAGTTATAATAGGTTTCAGTCGGACATGTGGGTAATGGGAGTGCTGAAGTAGGTAGCGGTGGTGGCAAATAACTACTTGCAACGACAACGTGTTGGTGTGTGTAGAACTGAAGAGGAGTAAAGTCCAATTTAACTGGTGTTGTTGATGAATTTGGTTAGGGTACCCGTAATGCTGGGCTTCTGGCTGGGAACTGTTTAAGCTATGTGTCAGTTCATCTTGTAGAAGCTCCGTGGTTAGGATCTTGCTACCTCTCAAATGTGCTTCTCGACTCATTAACAAGCTTGGTCGCTGGATGCCGCATAGCAACCAGTACTCATAAATGCTTAATTTAACTTATAGCCCATGGACATTATCTCGTCTATCAGCGCTCACCCAAGGTGAATTTAAGTGGTCAAGTCCTGTTAGTGTCATTAAGATGTTAGTCAGGTCTCCCAGTTGTATTTAACATATGGTGGAAACGGTTATATCGGCAAAAGTCACGTTGGATCCTGTCCCGATGGTTTTGGCATAGTGAATTGGATGTAGAAGGCCGGAGACGTCTTGCACATCAACATTGTGCGGAATTTGTATTTGTGTTGTCCTCAGCCCACCACCTCTTGTGGAACAGTGGTGTCTGGCGGGTTACCTTGTAAGATGGATTGTGTCCATTTCTTTTCGTCCACCAGGCAACGAAATTGGGGCTCCCGTAGTGGAAGTTTCTTGGCGTCTTGGGAACAACGGAATGTTGCCCAATGCGTGCTTTTACCTGGTGCTCGGCGAACGGGAACATCCAAGCTTATGTTATGAAGTAGTTTCTCTTCGAGTCCTCTACCATTTGGGGGTGACCTTCCTTTTCTCCTGTAACATGGGGGGGTGTGTAAAGACGACGTGGAATTCGTCTCTTCTTCCACCCACCCATGTTTGGAGGAGTCTTGTAGCAATCTACATTGGGGAGAAACCCTTTCTCTGCTACCATCGTGTTTGAGTGCTACATATGTAAGCATGGATCCGATCCATGTAACTCCTCACATAATACAACGGGCAAGGATGTTTGAATGGTGTGAAATACACAATTGAAGAACTGACTCAGCAATCCAGACACAGTACTAGAGGCCGCTCTCGCAGAAGAGACGTGCACCAGTGAAACCTCGCCGATCGGTAGTCCAACAATATGTTTATTTAGTGTCCATTCAGACGCGTGCAGACACGAGACATCTGCCCTATAGGCTAGTTCTCCAAACTGTCTTACTTGCACTAAAGACGTCAAAATGGTGCGGTAAGTCAACACATATCCTTATTCAGGTGAGTAGACGTTAATACCCCAGAATAGAGTCATAGCTGAGAAGGGGTACAATGTCATAAGTCATTAGGCTTAGAACTCGGTCAAAAATGGCAACTGAAACAAAATGTTGAGGAACAGTAGTGATGTCATTCAAAGGAGGAGTTGAAAAGAAAGGAGGCCCAAACAATAGGGCCCCAGTATCGACAAGCATTGTTAGGATTATGGGTAATTACCAGACTATTTATGTATCGCTATACAGAGTGACAACATAACATTGTTACTGAGGGGAAGACCTCGCTAACAAGTTCCACATCAGTATGATTACCGAGGTGCAACCTCAATACAACGAAGTCTTGAACAAATAATGGAGCACTGCATTCGAGATGAATGTGTGCTAAAATTTAGTAACAGTTATGGTTAAATACATTCACCATAATGGAAAGTAAAAGTGAATACATATAGGATGAGGCCGCGCGTGTTTCGTTATTAGCTTCGCCTAATGTGATTTTTCTATATGCCGTTAGAAATATACATTACCTACCTGTGATTTTTGCATTCAATCCTTGAATGATGCTTGTTTTCCCTAGAAGTTTTTCGTTGTGTAGATCAGGCCAGCTAGGCAACCCCTTCAATAATAGCTCCCGACGGGCCAACATCTCTTTTCCTCCAGGCTCCACCAGTGTGGTCGCTCTGTCGTTTTTCCCTTCATCCTTCGTTTTCAAGATGCTCAAACTTGTCTACCGCCGATTCCGTCAGCAGAAGCAAGCCTGCTAGCTGAAAGATAGACCGAAAGATGGCAAGACACAACGGTGCCCCGAAAGAGACCGTTCTCCAGCCAGCCCATTGGCCTTTCACATGCTGTCAACACCGACCCGTCAACCTCGTCTCCCGTACCTTCGGCGCCTTCGATTGCTGCATGCTCGTCTCGCCGTGTTCGCCCCTTGCAATTATTGTCACCGGCGCTCCCTCACAGCTCGGCTTTGACATCAGGCATCGCTGACGTCTGTTTACCGTTCTCCAGGCCTTGTCCGTTCGTCTGTCGGTTTTCTGCATCACAGCGCTGATCACAACCAACACTGGACCAGTCGTTTCCCGCAGCTGCAGACGTTTCGTTAGTTTGCTTTTGGTCTTTCGTTTTCGCCTTCTGTTTCTGAGACTTCGTGGAAACTCATAAGACGAAAGAAGGAAAACAGGACGGAAAGAAAGACAAATCAAGTACATGCACCCGATGCATACTTGTCTCGTCATCAGCCGTCTGGAATTTCCCTTTTGGTCCATTCACGAAAGACTTAGCTCAAGCAAATTAAAACATGCAAGGCTTTCTACAAGTGCGGACTTTACTCCTTTCCAAGACTGCCTTGTGCCTGACTTCCACCCCATCACGAGAGCCATATGGAAATCAACGAAGACAAGCAAAACAAACGGTGTTGACCTGTCATCACACTGAATCCCGGTGGGATCGTCGTCGACCGATGCTCTCTTTTTCGGGTAGCCTCCTCTTCATCCGTAAACCGCCCACCTTTCATGCTTCACCGTCCAAGAAACTAAAGCTAGTTAGCGCCATCCAGTGAAAGAATTCAGCACCGCCTATTGTTCTTTGCTTCCCTCATTTTAAATTGCTCTTTTTCGATGAAAGAGAAGCAGTTTTCATGCCTGAGTACGCAGAAGATCCACCTTGGTATTTGGACCTCGCCCAAACGACACCGTGAAGTTCTGAGTTCGACCGCTCTATACGTTTCAGCGGCCTTCACCTTCATGACAGCTGCCGCCTTTACAAGACTGTCCAATTTACAGAAAACGTAAACACAACATTGACCATCGTCGACTGTCGTTACTGCTCTTCCCGTCCTTCGGCCGTCTCCGCTACTGTCCGTGACCGACCATTGTGGCAGCTTCCCATCTTTCGTCCGCCACTGCCAGCAGTGGCAAAGTTAGAAGTCTTAAACAGCATTCAACAAGAAGAGGCGCAATGCATCAGATGGGTGAAGACCCATGTCGGAAAAGCAGCAAAGATCATCGCTGACAGCAATTAGTGATGAAGGAAATACGAAAGAGCTGCGGCAATCGTTAATGAAGGACGGCTGACAGTGCCAGACAAGAGTCGCTGAAGGACGATGGCCGGAACGAGCTGTGACGTTAACTGCATCACAGCTGGCCTACCTTCAATCGTCTCTGTCCTCTGTCCTTCATTGACTGTCGCTGCAACTCCTCCTGTCTTTCGGCAGTCACTGCAACTTCTCCTGTCGTTCGGCAGTCACTGCCTGCCATTTGTCATCGCCACTCTGCCCGCCCTTCGTTCATGTCTGTGGACCATGGTTGCAGTTCCTCCTGCCTTTCAGCCATCATAGCCTACCGTCTGTCCCCAACCACCGCGACAGCTTCGTCAGTCTCCAGTTGGTCTGCCCACCTGTTCCTAGCTGCCTGCCGTCATTCGCTGACTAGCATCGCAGCTCTTCCTGACCTTCATCTCTCACTGGTTACCGTCATTTGCTAACCAACATTGCAGCCCTTCCCGACATTCACAGCATGCCATCCATCGCCGACTGTCATCGCTACTCTTCCCGTCTTTTGTCCATCATCGCCTGCATCGCCGTTAGCGTCACAGCTTGTTCCGGCCCTTGTCCTTCACCGACTCTCGTCTGGTACTGTCTGTCGTCCTTCATTGATAATTGCCGCTGCTCTTCTGTATTTCCGTCGCCAGTACTTGCTGTCGGTCGCTGATGATCTTTGCTGCTTTTCCGACCTGGGTCTTCACCCTGATGCATTAGGCCTTTTCTTGTTTATGTTCTTCAAGATTTCGAATTTTGCTATTTCCCATCCTTCATGACTGTGTCCTTCACATCAGTTTTCACAGATCATTCTTTTTCTGAACCTCGGGACCGTGCCTTTTGTCCGTCCCCTCGTTTCCCGTCGGCACTTTGACAGATTTGGGAAACCATAATCTCTTCAATTGGGCCCTCGCAATCTGTACACGTATTTCCAATTCAAAGCTGAAAACATATCATCGTCATCACTGAAACTGTTGTATGTCCCGACAAGCTGAAAGCAAATCAAGACCTGTGATCATGGCCGTCTTGGATCTGCTACTTGACTCCATCACAAAGACTGAAACCAAGTCAACGAGGAAAAAAAGACTGTCATGCGGCCTTAAACTATTTTATGGCGCTGCCAAGGTTCTCCGTCTCCGTCTATAATGAAAACCTTCTGACATGTCACTTTGTATCGCTTAATTGTTTTTTTTTTTATATGCAACTGTATGCAGTTAATTTACTTCTGCATTTTTCTACCCTTTTGAAATGAATGCAGCAATCTTCTTTCTTGTACAGGTGTGATAATTATATTGACTACATTTTC
>JAHWFP010049207.1:97626-152367 GCA_023313725.1 Lithobius niger | reverse complement strand
CAGTGAGGTTTGTGACGTCCATCCACCAGTTGATCGTGGTAAACGGGAACGAAGGATCAATTCGACGGGGTGGTAGGAGCAGGCCTGTTGTGGATTGCCCCATTGGGCAAGTCAGTAATGATGAAGTGGTCGTGCCATCCATCAGCCGTATAGGACTAAGTTCGCGAATGAATCGATGGTGCCTATGATCGAAGCAAGGTCGCGAAACATGTGAAGGGGTTGGTGAAGGAAGGCTCGAAGAGAAGAAAGTTTCTATCCTTTCTGGGGATGGCATGACTGTTGCTTGGTCGAGATCGAAGAATACTCCTAGGAAGACGAAGGACTGGACTGGCACAAGTCTTGATTTCATGAGGTTGACGCCTAGTCCTAAGTGATGAAAAAGAGACACGACGATGTGAACGTTGGAGGATAGGATCGTGGGATCGGGGTGAGGTAATAGGCAATCGTCGAGGAAAGCATGGATAGGAAATCCTTGTTGATGTAAGTATGCAAGGACGGGTCGAAGCACCACGATAAAGATGCGAGGGAACGGAAGGCCGAACGGAAGGCAGAGGAACTAGTAAACGGCACCGTCGTGAAGAAACCGAAATAGGTGGTGGACAGAGGCATGCAGGGGGATGTGTAGGTAAGCGTCGGCTAGGTCTAAAGAGACCGTCCAGTCGTTGGGGATCAGAGAGTCCCGTTATGTTGAAACTGTTTCCATTTGAAAATGGGGGTTTGTTATGAACTGATTGAGTGGTCTAAGGTTGAAAATCAGTCGAGAACTGCCCGATTTCTTTGGGCACAGAAAAATGCTGCTGTAGAATGCTGGACTAATGGGTGGTGGTACAAGGCGAATCGCAGACTTCTGAAGCAAAAGATGAATCTCTGCGCGTAATGCAGCTGTTGCCGGTGTCTCTGATTCCCATGGTGTGCTTTGGCATAGTAACGAAGGCATCCTCCCACAGCCTGTGGGGGAGAGGTAATGTCAATATGTGTTGCGATTTCGGAAACGGGATCGGGGATTAGGACGTGGCTTCCGGGAGACGTCTAAATGAGGTGCTGCCTTAGGAATGAGTCCTCGAAAGAGGCAATCGGATTCATGAATAGGCTGGTTCCTCAGTAGGTGGCGGGTGGAATCGCGAAGGTTTGGTGACGTGTTGAGGGTGACTTCTCGCAGGAGGAGTGCGGAGTTAAACAGAGCCCTGGTAAACCAATTCATGGCATGGTAGGTAGCAAGGCAGCTTTTCTTGAAGACCTGGTTGATGAGGAACCCTAGTTGTCAAAAAGGCGTTAACGATGTAAACAGGAGTAAAATTATGGAAAGGTCGTAAAACAAGTCTGGCCAAGGTTCCTCAACACAACATGAAGTTCAACACTGAGTATGTACGATATCTTTAGTGGTGAAGTCGAAAGCCGAGGGAGTAGCCCTTGGCTGTAGCGCGGCAGGTTGCACAAGGTAGGTCCCTAATGATGTGCAGTGGATGATGGCGGGGTAGACGGAAATGAAGTCCATAGCATCACCAAACTAAATATGGGGTGAATCTGTCTGGTGGGAGGGAAGAAGCTGCCGTAAGCCAGCCGGAGAGTATGCGATCTGTTGCCAAAGGAGCACTGGCCCGTTTGGTTGTGCTGCTCGTGCCAGCCGGCAATGACAGGGCAGCCGACGAACTCACAAAATCCAGTGGGATGTGTGGATAGGGCTGGAGGACTGCCAAAACCTCGGCTGGGGAAAGGTCGAAGGAGAAGGTGGAGGTGCATGGCGGTGGTCATGGCACCTGTGCCTTCGCGTAAGTCGGGATGCAAGAGGCGAACGCCCATAGGGTGGTTTACGAGTAGCCGATAACCGGTGCTGAAGGTGTCAGGAATGTTGTGAATTGTCGGACAGAGGCGAAAGTAGCTTAATTTTTGTGTTAGCGAGGTCAAGCTGAAAGTGCCACTGGAAAGCCTGATGCGAGGCCGTTGTAATGTGGGGCTGAAGGAAGGCACACAATGTGGAACGTTCTGAGTGACATGAGGAGGAGGCCGGGAGTTGTCGCAACAAGTGGCGAAAGTCTGAAGCTGATCAGCCGTTCGTGTGCTACCTCGTGAAAAGAGGGACCGAAGGAGGCGGTCGAGGGATGTCTTGCTGGTGCTGCCGACAGCCAGGACACCTTAGTCAAGAAAGAATCGCTGTTTTCGAGGAAGACCTAGTCCAAGCCATAGTGCTGGATTGGAAACTAAAGGGTGAAAACGGGCGGCCTCGCCTGCACGGAAGACGGTGTTTAAGGGGTTGTGCACCTGATCCTTGGAAAATGGTAGCCGAGGACGTGATGGAGCATGCATTAAGGGAGAAGCCCTGGGCGAGAACCTTGATGAAAGCAGGGACGGCTGATGGTCATCTTGTGAAATGCTTGAAGCCACGTCCTTGGGCCCCGAGGCTGGAAACTGGACGAGCGATACAAGACGAAAGGTCGAAGGGAATAGTGCATGGGCCAGAAGACGGCCCCCACCACTGCCAACCTGAGCCTGAATGGACAGGCCGCCAAAAGTCTAAGCCACAACATTGTTGTCCAAGGCGAGGACGCAGTTAATGAGATATCATTGTCGTAAAAGGAGGACGAAACAGGCGAAAGGACTGGTGACAAACTAGCAGCTGTCGAAGACGTAGTGGCCGATGAGACGGTGCTGTCGTATGGAGTATAAGAAGCGAGAGGTGAAAGGTCCAATAACGAACGAGAAGCTGCTAAAGACGCAGTGGCTGATAAAACGGTGCTATTGCATGGAATGGAAGAACCAACAGGTGAAAGGTCCGGTGCCGAAAGATGACAGGTTGAAGAGAACCCTAACACCAGAAGGCGATAACTATAGGGGAAGCAGATGAGAGGTCGACTAGGGGTACAGACTGTCTTGAGGAATTCAACGGAGCACTCATGAAGAAACGTAGCAGAAACTGTCATTCGATGAAGGCAAGCCTAAATAAAAAATTGCACTACGGGCAGCAACACAATGATGAAAGGACAGCTTGAAACGGGAAAAAGCAAAAGGTGTCCACACACCGTGGGCGGTAGAGAAGGACATGAAATACGGTCGCACCTCGGCGCTTTTATAGGAGTGGTTCGCTGACGCATGCGCACAAGGGTTACTGAGCTGGCAGTAGGCCTATAAACTTTGCTCGCTAGGTAAAGAACATTTGAGAAATACAGGTAATGTATATTTTCGGATGCAATTAGAAACCTGGTTAGCGCACGCTCCTGGTATACAGACTTTCAAAAAGGGGAGGGGAAGGGCAGGCAATATATTTCCAACCATCGAATCGGTAACGTGATCCTTGAAAATGCATTTGCTTTAATAGTTTTTATTCATAATTTTATCCATCTAACGGGCAAAGAAAAGGGGTGGGGGGCATGTGCCCCAATGTGAAGGGTACCCTTGATCAACTGTATTTTGGTAAAATTCAATACTTCCCATCGGCAAAATTCATCGTTAAATCAGTTGTGCTTAAGTTAACATTTTATATTTCTTACCTCATAAGTTTCATATCCAAAGGTTTAAAGACAGCTGGTGGTTCAACACAGTGTTGATGAACATAGGTGATATGCTGGGCCAATCTGCAAAAAGCCATGATAAGGTTTAATTCCATGCCAACTACACACTAAATTCTTACCGTCTTGACATAAGATTCACTCACTACGAAAAAGAAAAAAAAATGCACCATTCAATGATTCAATAGGGAAATCTTCAAACCTTATACTGTATTCCCACCATTGACACATTGAACTGGTATCAAAGAACTGGCACTGATGGGCATAATTCCATGTTAGCGTATTAGGAGTCAGTCACCCGTGCGTCATGCCAACAGCGAGTCAACGTCTACCCGATTTCCATTGACAAGCAACACCAAAAATCCAAAATCTAGTTTCGTGAGCCGAATTCAATTCCAACCAAGTTATGGCCAATTCAATCCACAGCAACTTTTTTTTTTATTCAATACTTTAAATCCATACTAATCAACTACTTTCATTTTTCGTTGATGAATCAATTGCAGTTCGTTGATTTTTTATGATCTAATAATCAATTCTCAGCCAATTCAATAAAAAGCATTTTGACCAATTCTGCCAGTCAACCAAAATCCAGCAAAATTTAAAGGATTTTGGTGAGATTGGGGCTACAGTCGGGTTGAATTGATCTGAATTTTTGAGAAACTGGCCTGTACTGGCACACATGCAATCCAGGTCAAATCACCTAGTTAACAGCCACTGGGAGTTTATACATTTTTTAAAGGAAGAGAGCAGAGACTGGCAGCCAAAAAGCACTGGTCCCGGACCTCCAGGAGGGCCACTCCTCCAGGGGAAGGTGCTGTTGCTACAGCTCCAGAAACCCAGCTAGGGGTCTGGGGGAAGCTCCCCCAGTAGAGTCAGGGGTAGAGTCCCAGAAGCTGAAGCATTTTGCGCTGCAGCGAGCACTAACATAGCGTAACAGAGCAACAAATTCTGAAGCAATTTTTTCTTAAGCGTTCTTCGGGATAAAAGGTTTCGTAATGGTAAAAAGAACATTATGCCGGCTAAAAATGGTTTCTTTTGCTGAAAAAGTGCATTACCTGTCAATTTTTGCATTATGTCTCAATGATGTTGTTTGTTGCTTGAGATTTGAAGTGCCGCCTCAGTAGCCCTACCGCGCATGCCTACCTCAGGATGCGTGCTCGCGGAGATCATCATCACTTTGTCTCTCAAGTCTCTCAATTGTGTCAAAAGGTGACTTGAGAGGGGAGGCAGGGTGGGCCTAAGGAAACACACTTTTTCAGCAAAAGAAATCATTTTTAGCCGGCCTGGCTGGGGGACGGCAAAATATTCTTTCTTTATGCTGTGAAAAGTGCAGTACATGTCAATTTTTGCATTGACAGGCCGACCTCATCAAGGTACGTGGCGGGCACCCTTTGACAGAGTTCCTGAGGTACTGAGGCAGCTGTCACCATGGAAGTTCTCCATTTTCCATTTTTTTGGAAAATTGGGGAGGTCGTATTACACCATCAAGTTTACGTATAATCTTACTTTCTCTATTTTACCTCTTTTTTTTAAAGGAAGTATATTGATGGGTTTACCTTCATAGGGAGAGCTTGACTTCGGATGAACTCACAGCTGAAGTGGTTGTAGTGGTCGAGAGCATTGTTCAATCTTGATGGCCAACGGTGATGATGTGGTTGTAGATGAAGAAGGTTGATTAAGTTCAGCTTCATGATAGTTTTTCCATATTAAAAATGGAAAAGATTTTTTTTTTCTTTTAAGAGAAAATGCGTAATGAACTGATTAGTGGTGATTCTGGAGGCCGTAAAGGTAGCCTTTGGCCTTGCTGCGACAAGAGGAGCATGGGATGTCCAGGGTTGGTGCAGCTGGTAAGGATGACAGGTCTGGATGAACAGGGGTGAAAGACGTGTCATTATCGAATTGCCAGAGTGAAAAGGCTCCTAAGTTGTGGTCCTGAGCTGTTGCCGAAATGCTCTTCCTGGTGTTGAGGATAGGGTCGAGTTGGTGATCTTGTAAAGGGTCGTCAAGAGGAGCGATGGGAGCGTCATCTTCGAGGGGGGGGGGGGGGGCTCGAAGTAAGTCAAGGGCTTAGACGGTAGGATGGAGAGCCGGATGCCTGGGTCGGAAGGTTGGATCAGACTAGGGTGGAGGAAAGGTCCTGGGTTTTTGTAAGAGGGCTTCCAGGATTTTTCGATGACAATGCGGGAAGGTGACCATGACATTAGGGATTCAGGTTCTGCGATGCCCTGGTGAGGTGGAGGTGGAGAGGTGGGTCTACGCTTCTTTAAGGCCTGTTGTAACGTTAAGTTGGTTAACTGAAAGAACTGTTCTTTGTTAGTGGCATGAAGATTATCGATTTGCGCTTCAAGATCTTGGATTTGCATCCACTGGCTCGTGATAAGTTTCTGCCATGAGTGGAAGACGGGTTTTATTGATGTCTAATTGGATTTTTGATGACTCTTTAAGCTTCAATTTGTGTTTGATGGTCTTGAAGATTTCACGTTGATCAATTTTGAATGGTTCGTCGGATTCACAGGTGAAGGGATGATAGTTACCGACCGGAACTGGTGGAGGAGGAATCGAAGGAGGGTCAGCTTCGATGTCGGAGTGGGGTGAAGAATGCGATCTTCGAGAAGTAAATGTTGGTGATGGAATTTGAGGATCATCCTTGTTGGGAGAATGATGTGTAGCGGGAAGGATGTTGGATTGTTCATCTTCGGGGTGGAGGACGTAAGTTTCCATTGGGGATGATGGGTTGTTCATGGTTGGAGGAAGTGGGTCCTCCTGTTCATGGTTTAGGTCCTCGTATTCGTGTTGCACTTCTGGTGTCTCGACTGGAGCTGTTGCGGGAGAATCGGTGGACATCGGTGAAGTAAACCAAGTTTGTTGAGAAATTGGAGTGGCGGTGGCCGAAGAGTTTTTGGAATTTCCGGGGGTTGATGGCAACGTCAAAGTCATGGTAGAAGGAAGGAATTTCTTCGACATGGGGATTTGAAGGGTTCCTTGGGCTTGATTCTTCTCAGTTTCTGTTCTTTGCATTTGGCCGAAAAAAGTTGAAGTGCTGAGATCACTTTCCAGTCCTCGTACGGGATACGGACGCAGATCGGGCACGGGTTATGGTAGAAGTTACATTTTCGGTGATATTGACACACGGTGACATGAGGGTCTTTCCTATTTGGATTCTTCAAGCCGGGACAGTTACATGAACCGGGGTCTTCGATAAGTGGAAGCCTGCCGGAGTAAGGATCTTTTAAAGGTGGATTTGTTGGCTGTAACGTTTTCACCATGATGACAAAGCAATGCGGATCAAATCTGGAGCAGAGGGGCGCTAGACAGCGTTCCGTGTAAACACAAAGAGACTCGGGAAGGCGGGAACGGAAGTGAGCCTTGTTCTGGTTTGTGACGTCACAGGATGGAGGCCTAAAGGAGAAGGCATTGACCGAAAGGTGCTAAAGTGTTGGAGGAAAGGTTGGTGCGAGGATAGAGTTGGATGGCTCCATCCAATGGTCCATGTAGGTTGATGTTAGACGGAGAAGAGAGGCCGGCAGGCCTGAAGCATCACAGGGTAAGGGTGTGTGTGGTGGGCTCGCTTGTTGACCGAAGGGCCGAGAAGACCAAAAGGGTGGGTCTGGTTGAGCGAGGAGAGGCTGTTGAAAGCAGGTGGATCGTATTGACAGGCAGGGTGAGGGGCGAGCACAGTGAATCTCCCGGTTCAATGCGGATGAATCCTGTCGGTGTTGAGGGTGGCTACCGAGAAGTAGAAGGAAGGGTAAGCAATCATGTAGTTGTGGCAGCGGTGGTGAGGGTGATGACATGGGAGCTCACCAGGGTGATGACCGAAGGGCGGGTGGTGGTGGTGATGGAGGGAGACCGAAAGGAGAACGTGGGAAGAGGATCTGTGCTGATGGCGCGATGTAGAGACGTGGGGGTGAATGAGGTGGCAAGGCACATGACTGAAAGGACAATCGGTGATGTTGCGGGGATGACCGAAGGGGAGGTCTGGTGTAGGCTGAGGAGCAGCGGTAAATCGGTTCAGTGTGGAAGGTGGATTCAGCAGTTGACGGAAGAACGGCTGGTGTCATTAAAGGGATGACCGAAAAGGAGATTCGGTCGAAGGCCCTAGGGCGTTAGAGAAACGAGACCATGTGAGGGCAGGCATGTTGTAGGCGACGAGGCAAGACAGTTGTTTGATGGAGTCGGGGAAAGACGGAGGGCTAAATGTGGTGAAGAGTCACGGTCGTCTGACTTCATGGCTTGACGTGTGGGAAGGCATCGTGTGGTCGGCAAGACGGGATAGCCGGCGACAATGGAGGGATGACCGAAAGGAAGGTGTGGAGTGGACGGAAGTCTCGAGGATCCGTTGGAGGGAAGCCGAGATGTAGGCAGCGGGGCAAGGCAGACGTTTGAAGCGTTCGGTAGTGTAGGAGGGAAGACCGAAAGGCGACGGGAAGGAGATCCTAAGGAGCCATCGAATGTGAAGGACGTAGGGTTATCTGCATTGGCGATCATCAAATGAACGTTCCTCGTGGTGGACGCTTGAGTGGCCTGGGCGTGTTGCGACGTGGCGGGAATCGGTGTGTTGACCGAAAGGAAGTCAGGTTGCTTGGCGGCGGAGTCACTAGGCGTGCAGTGGCCGTCCAGGACGGTCGGGGTATAGAAGAGAGCACGGCGTCCGTGGCCGAAGTGATGACCAAAAGAGCAGCTTGCATCGCAAGGGGTCAACCGAAAGGCAAGATCCAGACTTCTGCTCACGGGGAGACGAGTGTTGATGACGACATGAGTGACCCTGACTAAGCCGGGCACACAGTGGTCGTCGCGGACGGTCGGAGTTGCAGTAGGAGGGAACATAGCATCCACGGTCGCGGAAGGCCCAAAGAGAAGATATGGCGAGAGGTTGATAGAGTAGGTAGGTCGACCGAAGGGGTAGCTCTTTACAGGTTGTTGACTAAGAGACGATAGAGACCTTAAGTGAGAGCGGCGAGCCTGAGAAGCAGGGGAAACAATGGGATGTCGGTTGAGTTGCGGTGAGAGGCAGCCGGGGACTGAGCAGCTGATGGTGTTGCCAGGAGATGACCGTAAGGGTGATCAATGACTTGAATGTGCGGCCTGATGTGGAGACGACATAATGGGCGGCAGACAGGGAGAGTCGAGAGGGTCAGGCGAGAGGAGCATGACCGAAAGCGGCGAGACGTGAGGACGGGAGATCGTCGTCACGGCCTGGAGTGTGGCAGCGGGAATGAGCCTGGGGATGACCGAAAGGAGCTTGACCAGAACGGAGGGCTTGCAGGAGATGGCGGTAGATAGGCCCGGCAGGGTAAGGTGCAGACGGCGAGCACGTTGTGCGAGGACTAACGTGTAGCGGCTGCCAGACCAAGAGCGGGAAGCTGGTTCCAATGAAGGGGACAACGACGACCGGAGGGTAAGGTGAAGCTGACAGGATGCAAGCATAGTCTCAAGGGAAAGCCGACGCCAACAACGACATGCGCGTTACTGAATGAACGTGCAGCAGTCGTTGTGGCCGACAAGGACGCAGGGAGAAGACCGAAAGCAGTAGAATGACGGGTACAGCGTGCTGAAGACCAGGCGACAGCTTGAGACAAAGTGATGGCGATATCCCCGAGCACGCATCCTTTATAGGGAGGGCCACGCATGCGCAGTAAGGCTGAGGCGGCACTTCAAATCTCAAGCAACAAACAGCATAAAGAAACTTAATTGTTACTACATCATGCATTTTTCAGACATTTTCTTTCCAATTAAATTAAACAGAGTTCAGTTTAGAATTACATAAACAGGCCACGTATCTAGCCATTAACGACTGGTGGTTGGATTACCGTACTGGCCCGATTGTAAGGCGGCTCGAGTATAAGGCGAATTACCGTTTTGGGCTCATAAATTCAACAAAAATAAACGGACGCAATTATAAGGTGGACGACTTTCACCCAAGATTCTGCCAGTGCCTCTATTTACCAATATTGTTTATATTATAGAATAGTTAATTAAAAGCCTATTCAGAATCAAAATTTTTGTCATTATAGGGTTTGTTTTAATAATCGACACTGTACTCCATAACAATTTATGAGGTCCAATTTTGGTTATATTTTTGTTTTTGCTAAACAATTCAAAAACTGTTTGAGCTACTGACTTCACATTAGCACCCACGGATAGCTCTCGAAAAAAGATACGAATGGTGTATTCAAACTCTAAAATCGGTCAAAATGTGACCGAGTTATGGATTTGGACGCGAATATAAGATGAAGATGCAGTTTTTAATGGTACAAATTCAAAAAAAAATACCTCCTTATATTCAGGTCAGTACGGTAAGTGTACATTTTCGATCTTTAGGAGGCAGAACATTTTTTTTTTAAATGGACTGTCGAAAGGTGAAAAATAGTGAAATCTTTTGCTCAGTTTTATCACAAACAACTGGGCCTACCAGTATTATTGAAAAAACTTCCACATTTTAAAGAAACAACATGCTCCAATTTTCAAAAAAAATGGAGCGTAGAACGATGGAAAAAAATGACAAAAACTTTACTCAGTTTTGTCCAATTTTAAAAACAACTTGAGGTGAGTGGAGAAAAAGCTTCCACATTTGAAATCGATATGCTCAATTTTTAATTGTTTTCTTCCTTGATTTAGGAGATCTTAGATTAACCTCTCCCCCAACGGCCGTTGTGTTGTCGGCTTGGATTTGAATTGTTTTCCCTCGGATTATGGACTGGAAATGTGTTAGAGCATGAAGGATGGCTTTTATCTCGAGGACGTTGATGTGGTCCGTAGTAGTTTTGTCCCAGGTGCCAGCTACTTCCATGTGTGCTATGTGGGCTCCCCATCCATGCGTTGAAGCATTGGTGAGGAGAACTAGTTCCGGGTGTGGCTCGTGAAGACATACTGACTGCAGTAAGTTGTGAAAATCTGACCACCATAGTAGTCTCTCTCATGGAAAGTTGTAGGATTAGAGTTGGTGATGTTGTGGATGAGTTGGTGTGGAGTCCCAAGTGTCTATCCTGAAGTGGTGGAGTGGGTGTGTCATCCATCTGCCGTAGGGGATAAGGTTTGCCATTGAGTCCATTTTCCTAATCAGCTAGTTTAGTTTGGTGAGGGAATGGTCTGTTGGTTTTCGAAAGTTTCCGTATGTGTTGGATTATGCCCTCCATTCTATCCAATGATGGGTGAATGTTTGGGATTTTCAAAATGAAGTCTGCTCCAAGGAAGGTGAATACTTGGTTTGGGACAAGTCTGGACTTTGTGTGGTTCACTCCGAATCTCAGTTCCGTTAGCAAGTTGATGGTGTAATCCCTGTTGTGTGACAGGTTGGAGGGATTTTGGTGGCTCAATATTCAATCGTCTAGATAAGCACTTGCGTCTATTTCTTTTTGATGAACGAGTGCCAGGATTGGTTTTAGTGTTATGATTTATTAAAGGCACATTGTGCACAAATTAATATATGCATACAGATGCATAACAAGCTCGTATATCTGCATAGATATCAGTTTACTCCAACATAAGCACATGATTTCTAAAGCAATTATTATTATAAAATCACGAGCGAGTATCTAACAGAAACAGAGCCTTAAGAATTGAAGGAGCATGGAATTGAAAGCAGGGTCGGAGGAAGGAAGAGAATATTATATGATGGTTATAAAAGGGAGTATTCAGAGCGTAGAATTAAAACAATATTGAATTGCAAACTTAGGTTCGAACCTTGACTTTTAAACATGGCTTCAGAGCCCCCCCTCCGTAGGGAGGCTGCAAAACAGGATGCATGGGTGTTGACATTAGTAACGCTCAAATAAGCAAACTAAGCTTGAATGGCACATCCTTCTCTACCTTAGTCACACTCGAGTAGACTTGCATACCTTTTGATCCAATCAGATGGCTTGATTGACAACACCAATTACAATTTCATTAACTCACGAGTAAACACACTCAAGGACCGCCATCCGGTTGAGTCGAGTGACAACTTCCTGTCGGGAGGCGGTGCCACTCCAATCAACTGTCAGGGACTGGACACTCGGATTAAAAACCCGTTAGCGGCCATTTTGAATCTGGACCTTTAAAACTCAAGTAAAATAATACAGCAGGCATTCCGTGCCTGGACGTTACTGTGGTTGGGTCTTCAGTCAGTGCTCCGTGCCCGTACCTCAACTAGCAGACGATTCTTGTCGAGCGGCAGCAAGGACCAGCCGATTGGAGACGACTGGGTTTCCTCCAGCAGACATCAAGCTAATGCTCTAGAGCTGAGTATACTTGTATCGAGTGATTTAGTATCACTGATTAATATCCCATTTCCCCTTTTTGATACTTTAAATTAATGATGTGGTTTGCATAAGTAACAAGAGTGGTATTAACTGAGTAGGCCTAGAGCCAGCATTCTATTTTGCACGATCTCTGAATACGACCAGGGTAACCATAATTAATAATCTGCTGATTTTTTGTTGATTTAAATGTACAGTCCACCTAATTTTATGGTGGCGAGATTGATGGACTAGGGACAACGTATAAAATAAAACCAAAGATAAAAAGCATTACTTGTTCTCTCATCCTTTTTCCGATTGAAATTGTGGTTGATTAGGATGTCTAGAATTAAGAATATTGTTTAAGCTATCCTGACATTATGGGATTTGGTTGGTAAAAAGGGCGACCAAAACTCATAACATTAGTACCATTGTGAAAATTCTCGGGCAGCGTTTAGGCCGAAGGGTAGATATCTGTATTGGTAGACTTTTCTCCGATGAAGGAATCTGAAGAGGTGTTGAACCAATTCGTGCAGAGGAATATGAAGATATGCATCTTCTAAGTCGATTGATACAGTCCAGTCGTTGAGTTTTAGAGAGGATCGAATCGAGTCCAGAGTTTCCATCTTGAAATGATGATTTTCCATGTGTCGGTTTAGGGGTTACATATTGAAAATCATTCATTCTTCCCCTGATTTCTTTAGCCTGAGAAAGATGTGACTGTAGAAGCCTTGTCTGTATGAGGGCCGACATTGTGCGATTGCTTTCTTTTCCAGTAATTCTTTTATTTCGGATGATAGCTGAGGGGTAGTCGTGATGAGTGTTCCCAAGGTGGAGATTTGGCCAGTGCTGGGTTGAAGAGGAACGTTGGGAGGAATCCGTGCTGGATGATAGATAGGATTTGGTGATTGCTGGTTATTTTTTTTCCAGGCTGGAAGATGATGTTGTATTTAGGCTCCTACTGGATGTTGGCAAGGATGGTTGGCGTCATTGGTTTTTCTTTGATTTTCGGCTGGGAGAGGAGTATCGGCTTTTTTCTCATAAGGGCTGCCTTTGTCATTCCGATTCCTGCTTTTGATTGGGAAATATGTTGTGAAGTGGTTTGAATAAAAGGACTGGTTGGATCGAAAAGAGTGGCCCGAGCAACGATTATCTGAACTCGAGGATTTGTTTCTGGGCCATGCTTCAGGTTGGCAGTTTATTTGTGGTTGGTTGGTGTTTTGCCTGTGGTTGTTCCTGCCATTTCCTGGTTGTTTAAAGGCCTTTGGCTTCTTAGATACGTCTAGGTGTGAAGCCAAGGTGGGAATGATGCCGTGAAATACAGTATCTGTCTTCTGGTGGAGGGGAAGGTTTCTTAGTTTGAATTTTGTTGAGTCGTTCAGGCTAGAGTCGGTGGCCAAGGCTATGTCACGTAGCAGAAGGGTGTTGTTGAAGAGGGCTCGGGTTTGCCAGTTCAGGGCATGGCAGGTCACGAAGCCCGTTTTTTGAAAAAGTTGAGGAATCAGATTAGACAAGTTTTGGATGTCGGACAGTGAAGGGTGCGACGATAGTTTTTCGCACAGGGCATTCACTGCTGTGTAGAAGACATCGGCTTGAGAGGCGGCTCTGAGGCCCAGTCTGATGCATTTGTCGATGTCAAGTAGGACAGCCGTGGGTACTTCGGCCTTTCTGGGGAGGAAGAGGGTTGTTCCGAAATCCATTTTCACTTCAACCCTCATTAATTCTAACTCGGTGTATTAGCGAAATTCTTTGTGGCAGTTGCACCCTCGCCTAGGGGTTGGAAGAATGACGTCTCATGTCCTGGTCGTGGTGGAGATAATTCCTTGTCTAATTCCAGGCGATCTCCACAGCCTAGAATGGCACCCCCATTGCGTAATAAGCACGTGAGTAGTGTTGTGGATTGGCCAAGGAGTGGTTGTTGTTTGACGTTTTTGTCTCGGAGGGCGAATCCGAAGCCGGTGGTAAGGCCGCGGTTGATGATTGGTACGTCCGCAAACTTCGAGGTTGGTACAAGAAGCAGTCAGGTATAATGCCTTCCGCAGTTTTCAAAAGTTCAGGCAAAGGGATGTTGGTCTGATCATCAGGATTCGTATCGGGAAAACGAATGTGTCGTCCTTGCCCAGGGGTGAATAGATTTCCAATTGCATCTGCATTAGTTGTGAGTTTGAAGTCGAGACGTTGAGTGTTTTTGTATTTGAATTTGAATTCGTATTCGCGAAAGCAATTCTTCTGTTTAGGAGAGACGCCGTGTCCACGTTGGAATCATTTGCTTTGGGAACGTCTGGGAAGGGATCGAGATGATTGGTGGTTGACGGAACGAATGCTTGGCTTTCTTTGATTTGGATATGATAGAAAGAACTGCCGGATCGGTGGTTATCAACGCCCAATGTTTTGCAAAGAATCGTAAACGGCCTCCCACGAGTTGTGGGAAGGGCGAATTGTCAATATTTGGGGCAGCCACAATTCTGCGGACCGGGTGAGATAAACCTTCTGTGCCTGTCTGAGGTTGCTGGCTTGGCAGGAGATCGATGGCGCCCGCGAGGTTGAGCAGAGGATCGGGATGGTGAGGCGGACGTGGGGAGAGTAGCCGGGTAGGGATCGGGCTGCTTTGAACCAGAGGGATCGTCCTTCGTGGTCCCAACTTGTGAGTCTTTTGGGGAGCGCAGCCGCTTCCCATGGCGGGACCAAAAGGGCCGAGGTTTGCGGGAGACGTCAAGATGAGGTGCAAGTTTTGGAATCAGGCTGCGGAACAGAGTATCGGTCTCATGGATCGGGAGATTGCGAAGTGTCGTCCGAGTGGAATTGTGAAGACTAGGCGAGGTATTGAGAGAGATTTCTCGTAACAGGATCGTGGAATTGAACAAGGCTCTGGTGAACCAGTTCATGGAGTGGTACGTTGCGAAGCATGCTTTGCGAAAAACTTGGTTGATAAGAAATGACAATTGCTTGGTATACGCAGATGGAGGGTCCGTGTTTAATTGTTCGCACAGAGCGTTGGCTGCAGTATTCAGGACATCGGTTCGGGAGGCAGCTCGTAAGAGGAGTCGCATAAGACGATCATTGTCGCGGAGCACAAACACTGGGACCGTAGCACATCTTGGAAGGAACAGTGAAGAGCCGAAGTCCATTTTTGATTCAGCAGAAAGAAATTCTGATTGAGGGTAGGTATCAAAATTAAGAGGGTTCGTGGTGCCCTCTCCTGAGGATCGAAAGAAGGACGGTTCTTTAACTGGGTGAGGAGGTGGCATGTCGATGTCTAGTTCCAAGGGGAACCGTTGCCAAGACGCAAACCACCGGTGCGGAGGAGCGTAGTTAGCAATGTAGATTGGGCCAGAAGTGGTGGCTGATGTGGGGGTTGATCACGAAGACCAAAGCCAAGACCCGTAGAGAGGCCCCTGTTCTTGCAGGATCGAGAAGCATCAAGACCCGGCTTGTAGAGGAAACAGTCCGGTAGAATGGTCTCTACCGTCTTTAAAACGTCTGGAAGAGGGATGTCCACAGGATCCGGTTGCCCCGTGAACTCCGGGGCATGGTCGTGGTAGTTATCAGAGTGGTGAGAGGATAGATCTTCGTCATCATCTGACAAGTGGTAATCCAACAGTGCCGGTGCCGGCTGGGGAATCGGTGGAATCGGGACAGGAACCAGGTTAGGTACCCGAGATGAACAAGCAGCTGGTTCATCGAGGAGAAGTCTCTTGGAAGTTGAGGCTACCCACGAACTGGTGAAGGCGGATGGAGGCGGTGGAACAGAGGGGGCCTTGCGTTTGAAGGTCTGAAGTGCCGAATCCATGAGAGAATGTACTTGATCCCAAGAGAGAGGAGTTGCAGACATAGCGCGGGAAGGTGCGGATTGTTGAGAGGATCGAGAAGAAAGGTCCAGGGGTTGCAGGGAGGGTGACACCGCTCCTTTCGCTGCACACTTGCGTGCTTTCGCTTGAAGCTTTAGTTGAGAGTAAAGATTTTTTACCCTTAAGAGTTCCTGGGAAAGAGACCCGGATTCCCGATCGCGGACGACCTGTCCACAGGGGATAGGAGAAGTCGCAGTTATGTTGCAAGGCGGAGGAAGCATCGGGGCAGTGGATCGAACAGTGCTGTCGATGGGTGGTCGAGAGCCTCGAGGGTCGGGGGGAACCAGTGGTTCCCTAGACGCACCTTTAGTACGAGGCATGGGATCAGGATCGAGATCAGCGGAGCAAAACAGCACGTCAAAGTCGAGTGGTTGGTAGAGAAGAAAAGATGAGACGGATCGCTCCGCTCAGGCTTTTATATGATGGAGGCTGCGCAGATACCTGCGCGGATGGTAGCGGCCCAGAAAGAAATCGTCGATTGTTCTCTAATTAAACAGCAGTGAGAGTAGGAGAATGCTAAAAAAAGGTAATGGATAATTTCATAGCAACTAGAAAATCTTTTAATTGCGAGGGATTAAGTGCCTGGAGGTATGTAACACCAAACAAGGAATACACCTCCAGGCACTTGAATCCTTCGCAATTAAAGATTTTCTCATCAACGGGCACCTCTCGTGAACCTTACTGGCCCTTCCCATTACCAGATTGAGGACTTTGTCCCACTACCTGTTTGTGAAGCTTGACACAAAGTGGAAGTTGGAAGTTCAAATACAGCCCTCTAGTGAATAACCTAGAGATCAGTGGTCGGTGGCATGTGCGGGAAAATTTCAAGTGCAACATGGAGTGAGTGTCAATCAAACGAACGTTCACTGCTGTGATGCGAACTTCTGAACAAGGAGCGTTTCTTTCTCAAAAATTTAAACTGTTGATGTAACATTCTTGAAGGTGATAAAAGTGTTTCCTGTATTTTACGATGTCTGAATACATCACTGTCTTCTCCGTTTAGGGGTTTTTTATGACCGGCAATTGAATGGTAACCGTTCTAATTTTGATCCGCTACTGGTTTCTATTTCAGCTATGAAAAGCTTATCTCGGTTCAGCAAATTCTGTTCGGAATAACGGTATTAAAACTTCAAAATAGCAGTGTTACCTGGTTGAATATCGTTTCTATTGCCTGTTGAAAATATACATTACCTTTTTTAATATCATTCTCCTTCTCAATGCTGTTCAATTCTAGAGAAAATAACTCGATGTTCTTCCGGTTCGCTACCTACTGCGCAGCCTCCTTCATATATAAGTCGAAGCGGAGCGGTAATGCTCACCTTTTCGAACCTCTATCGTGCCCAAATGGCGACTAGAGGGGAGGAGGGCGGAACAAAGGTAATGTATATTATCAACAGGCAATAGAAACCCAAATCAACCAGGTAACACTGGTATTTTGGAGTTTTTAGTTCCCTTGAAAATATACATTACATTTTTAACAGCAATCCCATTGACTTTGTCAAGGCGGCGGGCGCCATTCAACAGAAGTCCCCTCAGGTAGCGACCGGTTCCCTTCACAGAATGGCAAAGTGTGTTTAAGGGGTCATAGTATGCGACGGGCAGCAACAAATGGCCCGATGAGGTCTAGTCCCTTCGCATGGTGGGACATGTCACCGAGGTAAAGGGAGATGAAGACGGTGGGTTGTGTCCAAGAAGCAGCCTCCATAATTTCAGTGACAGGAATTAACTACAATGAGCCCATGAAGTAGAGATAGCACGAAGTTCGTGGGCTGTGACTGATGCCTTCCGTGACACAGTTGATGTCGAGTGCTTGGTAGGCCTGTACAATGACACTTTTGAGCCAGGTAGCGATCATGCATGCGGAAGTTGACCCAACTTTGTTACTAAAAGGAAGGAAAAGTTGAGAGCCTCCTCTGCGAATTGGCTGGGAGGCCTTAAGGTAAAAGCGGATAGCCCGAACCGGGCATAAAGCACGCTCTTCGTCATCTCCCAGGATGTTGGAGAGGGAGGGAATAATGAAAGGATGAGTGCGCTCATTGGGCTTCTGCGTCTTAGCACGGAATGATGAATGCGGAGTTAGTGTGACCCCGGTATAGTCAGGGAGGAAAAAACAGTCTTTTTCAGTTGCCGATAATGCCTGAAGTTTACTACAACGGAGGCAGGCTGCCAAAGCTACCAGGACTCAAGCGAGAGGAGGACATAGGTTCGTATGGTGGAGCCATGAGTGCTGATAGCACAATGGACAAATCCTAGTCGGGGAATTGTTTGTTGGTGCGTGGTCGGTCCAAATGGAAGGAATGGATTAAGGATGAAATCCTATAGTCTGTGAGGAGGTTCGTGTTGTTAGCTGCTTTAAAGACTGCGTTCAGGGCGGAGCGGTAAACTAGTATTGTGGATCCTCGTAAGCCGCTTTTGAATAAAGTAATGAAGCGGAGGAGGTCATGCATAGGGGGATTGATTGGATCAATTTGTTTTGTGATACACCAATGAAGCCACTGTTTCCAGTGGCTGTTGTATATCTTATTGGTAGAGGCACGGACAGCGCATGAGGCGATACGGACAGCCTCGTCTTCAAGAATGCCTGTTGCGCGGAGGAGCTGGATGATAGTAGCCACCCGTGCTGCCAGAGACTAAGTCCAAACAGGCAACATCATTCAGAGGCAGAGTCCCAACAGGTGTAGCGCCTGAAGGTTGGAGTGAAGGATCAGGCCGATGGGACAGTAGGTCCGGCCGAGGCGGTAATTGGCGAGGAAAGTCGATGAGGAGGCTAAGGAGCAGTGGAAACCATGCTGCGGCAGACCAGTTCGGTGCGACCAGGAGAAAGCGTCCGTGACAACTGGCGATTCTGCACAGAACAAGAGGGAGGAGGCGAGGAGGGTGAAAGGCATATGCATGAAGCTGGTCCCAATCCAAGGTTAGTGCATCTACAACCCAAGCCCGGGGGTCTGGTAAAGGACTGACGAACAGAGGAAGTCTGGCATTGAACCTCGTGGCAAAGAGGTCTACCATGGGTCGTTGCCAGAGGAGGAACAAACTGTGGCAGACTGTGGAGTGAAGCTTCCATTCGCCGACAGGCGGTTTGTGACGGGACAGAGAGAGTCTGCTATCACATTCAGTGATCCTGGAACGTGCAGGGGCAGGAGGCAAATGCGGTGGCGGATGCAAAATTGGAAAATCTTTGAGGTGATACGATGCAGGGATAGGGAGCACGTTCTTCCTCCCTTCCGGAGATAAGCAACAGCTGTGGTGTTGTCTATGTGGACTTGTACTACTCGTTTTGTCACATGTTCTTGAAAGTGTTGTTAAGCCTAGGAGGACTGCGAGCAGTTCTAAATGGTTGATGTGATCCGCCGTCTAGGTCGACCAGCAGCCCGACACAGTGAGGTTGTCGATTGAGCTCTCCATCCCGTCTGGGTTGCGTCCGTAAAAAGGTGGAGTTAAGGCGGAGGCTTGTGGAGGGGAACTGTTGCAGTGAGATTAAAAATGTCCATCCACCATGTGAAGGTGTCGGTTTGGAAGGACGAACCAATTGTTGCGGCGGAAGGGTTAGGGCTAATCGAGGGTCGCCCCAATGAAGGGAACGATAATGGTGCAGGGGGCGCGCCATCCACCATCCGTAAGGAACGCGAAGGTCTGCGAAGGAGTATAGTCCCGATTGAGGAGGCAAGGTCTCGGGACGTGTGGAGTGGTTTGTGGAGGAACGATCGTGCGAAGTAAGATGGGTTTCTATTCGTTCCAGGGACGGCATGACGCATGCTGTGTGGAGGTCGAAGAATACTCCTAGGAATAATGACTGAGCTGGTAGAAGGCACGACTTTGGGAGGTTTATGCCGAGATCCAGATGGTGAAAAAGAGACATGACGGTGCGTAGGTTGGAGGTTAGTGTAAGCGGATGCAGATGTGGAAAGAGACAGTCGTCGAGGAAGGCGTGAATACGGATGCCTTGTTGGTGGAGGCAGGCAAGAACCGGCCTCAGAACCATAGTGAATATACGTGGAGCGGTGTTTAGTCCAAATGGCAGGCAAAGGAACTCGAAGACGGTTCCGTCGAGTAGAAAACAGAATAGGTGGCGGACAGAGGCACGAAACGGAATGTGAAGGTATGCGTCCGCCAAGTCGAGGGAAACTGTCCAATCGTTGGGTTGTGAACAAACTGGTTGAGTGGCTTTAGGTTGAAAATCGGGCGAGTCCCGCCCGATTTCTTTTCGCAAAGAAATATGCTGTTGTAAAAACCCGGAGTGAACGGAGGCATCACAATTCGAATAACCTTCTTCCGGAGGAGGGATGTTAATTCTGCTCGGAGCGGAGGATGGCGATTCTAGGTCCCACAGGTGGATCTTGCACTGGAGGTCAAGGGGAAAATCTTGGTTTGAAGCCGTCTAAAATAATAGAAAGGATCACTGGGTCGGAGGTTATTGTCTGCCCGGCTTTGGCGTGATAACGAAGGCGTCCCCCTACAGCTTGTGGGAGAGGCGGAATGTCAATAATTGCCATGTCCCCTGTGTTGGGCTTGGGAGGTGGATCGTCGTTTCCGATCGGGGGTGGAGGAGCGTCCTAGGGAATGAATGCGTCCGCGTCCCTGGGTGCGGAGCGGAAAGGGCAAAGCGGGACGCGGTGCCGGAGGCGAAAGAGAATCGGGAGCTTTAGTAGTCTTCCAGTCGTCTTTAGGAGGATCAGATTTGGATGGTGTGGGGGGAGGACGACGTCCCTGGACGAATCTTGTTGTAGCGGGGCTTCCAAGAGATGTCGAGGTGGGGAGCCACTTTTGGTATTAATCCACGGAACAAAGATTCTGATTTGTGGATGGGTTGATTGCGGAGATGGCGTGTGGAATCGTGTAGATTCATGGCTGCGTTTAAAGCTACCTCTCGTAGTAAAAGCGTCGAGTTGAAGAGGGCTCGCGTAACCAGTTGATGGCGAAGCAGCTCTTCCTGAATATTTGGTTAATGAGGAAAGCTAACTAACGAGTGTCTTCCGGGGGAGGGGGGGGGGGGGCAGCATAAAGTCTTTCACATAATGCATTGGCTGCAGTACTAAGAACATCTGCTTGAGATGCAGCCCGTAGGCCTAGGCGGAGGATGCGGTCATTGTCGCGAAGGACAAAAACTGGAACCGCTGCCCGACGAGGCAGGTAGAGAGCGGAGCCGAAATCCAACTTCGTGTCTGCAGTCAGAAATTCTGATTGAGGATAGGTGTCAAAGTTGCGTGGGTTGGCTGTACCATCTCCTATAGGGCGGAAGCAGTAATTTTCACGGCCCGGGCGAGGTGGAGGAGATCTTCGTCCAACTCAGAGGCGAGCCATTTCCGAGGCCGAGGAGGACGCCTCCGTTACGGAGCAGAGTTGTCAGGAGCGTCGTTGATTGTCCCAAAAGTGGAGGCTGATGGGGCAGCTGGTCGCGGAGGTCAAAACCGAATCCTGTAGCAAGGCCTCTGTTCTTGGAAACTGAGTCGTTGGCTGCGAACAGTTTTTACAGGAAGCAGTCTGGGATAATTCTTTCGACTGTTTTCTAAAGTTCAGTTAGAGGGATCTCTGAAGGATCCGGGTCACGTTGGAACGGAGGCTTGGGGCGACCGGAAAGCGATTGGTCCGGTGAATAATAGGAATCCTGGTCGTCACCTACGGAAGCATCAGTTGCTGGCACGAGAAGCGGAGGTGGAACCGTAGGAGTAGCTTCCGCTACGGAGGGACAGTGTCTTTTAATAACTGAACTCAACCAGGAGGATGTATAGTCCATTGTAGGCACCTTCCGCTTGAAGTTGAGGAGGGAGGAATCCATGAGGGAGTGTACCTGAAATGATGGGAGAGGTTCGGCGGTACGGAGGGTTGTGGGGTGTTCAGGCACCGAATGGTGGGAGGAATGTGAAGACAAGTCCAGAGGTGTCAGTTAAGGACTTACGGAGGAAGACAACTTGGCTGCAACCTTCTGTGCTTTAAATTGGAGTTTAAGGCAGGCATATCGTTCCTTTGTGCGAGAAAGTTCTTCCGAAAGGAAGCGTAAATCCTGTGCCGGAGGTGGTTGGCTACATGGCCATGGGAGACGTAGCTGCGGTGTCGCAAGGCACGGAAAATGATTCGGAAAGCAGAGGATTAGGAGGCGGAAGGGGCTCCAAAGAATCTTGTTCTGTTGTGAGTTCAAGAATTTCAATATTTTCAGCAACAGGTGGTACGTGGACCGGCGATGTAGAACAATGAGTACGGGTGGAGGAATCCTCCCTAGGCGTCCCTTTGGCTCGAGGCATCGCAATGCGGAGGCGGAAGCGGAGGGTGAATGTAGGAAGCAGAAGCTTTGACCGATGATCACGGAACGAAGTGAACAGCGTGGCGGCTAGAGAAGAAAAGGTGAGCATTACCGCTCCGCTTCGAGTTATGTATGAAGGAGGCTGCGCAGTAGGTGGCGAACCAAAAGGACATCTTCGATTTATTTTCTCTAGAATTGAACAGCATTGATTGAGAAGGAGAATGCTATTAAAAAAGGTAATGGATATTTGCAAGGCAACTAGAAACTTAATTATTCACCCTTGAAAATGGAATTTTTGCATTAAGATTTTAAAAGAAATTCATGTTCCTGTATGACCGCTCAAATTGCCAGCTCTACTGTAAATAACAAACGTCTAAAGATTATTAGCTATGGCTTAAAATAATTCCTACCTGAGATCATTTTCTCTGTCTGGTTTATCTTGCATCAACCACAAAATGTCAAAACGAGATAAGAGAGCAGCAGGCAGTTGGATATTGTGCTCCACAGACTTTTTAGGGTTGTAACGTCCATATGCTGGATTGGCGGCAGCAAGAATTGATACACGAGCATTTAGGCTTGTCATGATTCCAGCCTACACAAGAATATCAGAACATCAGACACACAACCCCAGAATGAGTTTACAGCAATAAAAATTCACCAGGGAAAAAACTTACTTTTCCACACTTAACACCTACTACAAAGAAAAAGTCAAGTTTTCACCGTTAAGTATTGCACAATATAATTAAGAATTAAGTAGTTTTTTTTTACGTTAGCGCAAAGGCCCACAAACATTCAGTGTAGCCTTACTTAGTTTAAACTGTTTAGTTAGTTTAGTTTATCTTAATTTGGTCTAACTTTAAAGAAAAGGGAGATGTAATGTATTGGCCCAGTGGGCCTTGTGTTGGTGGTGTCGCAGATCATCAAACCCTGCGACCCGGGGAAACCCCGTAGCAGTCGAGGTTGAAGAGCAATAAACACGTGAGTTGACCAACACCGTGTTAAGTCTTTGAACCCACACATAACACTAAGCACACACAAAAAGCAAGTTTTCAATGGCCACTAAGTGCTACAGCTTACTTGAATACATTTTATCTATTATTTAACTTTTACTTATCTCTTAACTTACTTATTACTTAACTTTTACTTAAAAACTTGCAAACCAAAATTACAGCACAAATTCCCAGTCAGAAGTTGCACAGCAGGCAAATTTTTGGTGATATCACCAGTAAAGTTACTCGCGAGTCTGTCACCTTCAGGCCACTAAAAGCACTACTTCATTTGCAGAAAGTCGTTATGTACACTATTTGAAATTCCAGTGCAAATTATGTACACTACTAGTTGTGCCCGTGCGCATGCTGTGCACCCACCCCCCCTCCCTCCAGGTGTTTGGTCTTTGGTTTTTAATTTATCAAACCGAAGACCGTACATGTGAATGGCTCCCATATATGCACACTCTCCCACAATTACTTTAACCCCAAACCCCACACTCCAGCCCCCTCCCCCCATACACGCTTGCCCGCCTCACCCTCGCCGAAAACATCGCCCCGCGACATTCTCCCTTTGGTGCAGCCCCGGAAAAGTCGCTGGCGTGTGTTTGACTGAAGGCTAAAAAAAAACCGTATCACTGAGAAATCCAGCATTCAGTAAGCAAGTACTGTAATCCCATGTTTAAGTTAATCCTTTGAAACAATTCACTTTGGTAGCGCGCATTGCCCGCCACACACACACTTGCCTTGGCACCCTCTCCCGCACCCCTCAAAAATGCTGCCCCTTGACATTTCCCCTTTGGTGCATCCCCGGAAAGGTCGCATGCATATGTTTGACTGAAGGCTAAAAAAAGCCCTGAGAAATCCAGCATTCAGTAATCAAGTAACCCTATGTTTAAGTTTGCAAGCAACGATTATTGCCTCCCACTTAAAAACAATTAAACTCCTTTCTAGAAGTGAACGTTTAGGAAATAAATGCGTCTTTCCATCGTATCAGGCTACCAATTTCGAGGCCCATTGGGGGCCTCGAAATTAAGAACCAATCGTCGTTTGGTTTAAAGTTGTCTGGTTTAGTAGGCACAGGGTTTTTTTTTTCTTTAGCTCAAACACCGACAATGGCACAGTCCACGCAACTAAAACTTTGTTGGCCGCTTTGGTACCACAACAATACCAAAAAAACTAACCCAAAAACGGTGCGGCAGGTCTGGTAAGTGGCGCCATCTCTTCGAAGACTTCGGAAAAAGTTTTATAACCCGAACTTGTTAGTCCATGGCTGTCAATAGACGGCGACATGGCAGGTTTGGTAACTGGCGCCATCTGTTCGAAGACGTTGGAAAAGTGTCCCAAACCAAATTTGAAGGCGAATCCCGTCAACAGATAGCACTACAGGGTAGGGTACTTGATTGTACGATGGAATGGCGTGGCCGGTGACTTGGCCACCTGCTCCGTATTATATATGTAGATTCCAATAAAAAATATACCTGGCACGTGTCCTGTCAACCGAAAAAGTGACGAAGGGCAGCCCGGCGTGGAGGTCGTGCACGCCATCATGCGCGAGGGGGCATGCTGAGAAACGGTAGGAAACTCTTAAAAGTGTTTGACAATGAATTGAGCATTTTAAACGCCGAAACCTACAAAGGGAAGTATTTTCAGATAATAGGGAAAATCATTGATTCTAGAAATTCCACCAACCCTTTATTGAACTCCTGTAGAACCCACCCACTAATAGAAATTGAGCGCAATTCCTACCTTAGCGATTGAAATAGTCTGCTGTTCCATGACTTCATGAATGGCAGTTCGATCTGCATCCATCATTTTATCGAACTCATCTATGCAACAAATGCCTTCGTCTGCCAAAACCAGGGCTCCTCCTTCAAGTGTCATCTCACCAGTGACAGGGTCCTTCATGATAGCAGCAGTAAGACCTACTCCTGATGAACCACGACCAGTTGTGTACTGACCTAACAAAATAAATACCCTCATTTAAAATTCTGCAGCTACTCACTAGATCTGCACAAAACTAGTTTGTAAAAAAATACTGATTAAGTCACTAAGAGATTAATATGGCATTTTGAAAACGGTTAACAATTAACCCCTTCGATAGCAGTTTGCAGCCAAAATATGTGACATCATGGTTATAACTAGAGCATAATTTCCGCTCTGGTAGTGCATGCACCTATGACTTGATGGCATAGGAAGATGCGCAAATCATGATAGGTGCACCAGCGCACAAAACATAGAGGCTTGTCCAGTCATGGCTTGCATGGTTGTGTAAAGATCAACATTTTCACAAGACTTGAATTGCCTCAGAAAAACTGCATAGCAGAAATACGATACAAATTCAAATTTGCGTGCAGTCACAAAAAAATTATTCTTTTCTTGTTTTTATCGAAAACATTTACAAAAATCATCTTTCTCATGATTTATCAATGACAAATTAAAGACAAGTGCTCACGTGAAAACCGAAGTGAGCGAGCAATGGTGGCAATGTAAAAATCGCGCGTCAGCCAATGAGAGCACGCCAAATCGGTTACGTGGTGCCACCTGTCCAATGAGCGAACGCGGTCTTCAAATACTTTGGAAAGTTAGTTTGAAACAGCCAGAAACAACCTATCACAATTTGTTTGATTGACGCATACCGTAAGGCTATTGACAATATATTTTTAGAGGCCTGGATAGAGAATTCCAGCTTTTCAAAGAGGCTTTTCAAACGGTTCGACAGTTACAGCTGATTGAAAATGACAAATTTTTTGCTTTCTAACATTAGATAAAAAGAATTACCGTAAATCGTGTATTAAAATCCCAGTTGAAGCTAAAGCCCACCCCCTAAAATGCTGTCAAGTCAAAATCATGACATAGTGGAGTTAAAGCCCACCCCTCAAATTGTCGTTTTTCTACGAAAAATTACCTAAAAGTTAAATGATGTGAATAAAGATAGTACTGCTTGCTATGTTTACTGGCCCCTTCTCCCTCCCTGTAGTAATAGTGGACTCTTCCTTTAGCTCCTAGCACCTGCACAAGGCTGGGCATCTCTCACCTAAGCCTCTTCCCTTTTCACGGCAATTAAAAGGATGTAAAAATTGGTCTTTCAGAATTCGCTCAAAAGCTTCGAATTTCCTGTAATAGATGTCCAGAAAGGTTAGAAAATTGATAATGTTTGATTTAAAGCCAGCGCGCCGCCCCATTTTTGCCAAATTAACTGCATAAGCCCATGGGCGTTTAATCCAACATTTTGTGCAGTTTTTAGTGAAGCTACACTAAACAAAGTGCTTTTATAAAATTAGAGACAGGGACGAGTACTTTACCGCGATACAAATTTTCATATCCTGAAGAAAAATGGAGCTTGACATGATAATTTCGGCAAATTCTGTGCTACAAACCTTTTGTTTTTATCTCCCCATCACACAAAAATAGCTTGACACGAAAGTTGAGCGCTTATGACGTTTTTAACTTTCGCTTAAAACTTTATTCCAATGGTGTTCATTGCCAAAACAGTTAAAAAAAAACCTAAATTTTTCCGGGGTCAAAATTGGTTTCTTATCTTCTTACGAAAATGTATACTACCTGTAAATTAAATTGCATTCAGTTCCAGAGTGCTATTTACGACTTGAGGTTTTTCGCTCTCCTGAGCCGGCCAGTGCACAACTTCACTGCGCATGCGTCACCATGCGCAGTCCTTCTATAAAAGCAGACAGCTCGCCCCTGGCGGCCATCTCTTTTCCTCTCGATATGTCAACCATGATGGTGGTTCAAGAGGGGAGGTAGGGTGGGTATTTACAGATAGTATAAATTTTCGTAAGACGATAGAAACCAATTTTGACCTCGGAAAAATTTAGGTTTCTAGTCGTCGGCAGAAAATTTCTACTACCTGTAAATTAAATTGCATTTACAGTACACCTCGTCAGTATAGGTGGTGGGCACCATCATGACGAGTTACCCCGGGTTGCGGATTGGCTCCCCAAAAAGTCTAACAAAACTTTGAACTTTATTGAAAAATAACAGAAACAGTAAGATGGATCTCTTTCGTAGGATTTGGTGGCCCTAAAAAGGGCCGTTTGTTTAAGACATGGGGTCTTGCTTCGTCTTCTGGAGGTCTTCGTTTCTGTGTTTAATGCTTAAGGGGATTGGACTATGCATCTGGCTGTTACAATTGAGCCCAGACGGTACAGCCCATCTTCTTGCCTTGACAGGTCTCTGAGATAATGACTCGTGAAGACAGTTTGGCTTCTCCATGATGTGGCTTGAAGAATTTCAGCGATGGAGACTTGATTGTGAAAAGCCCATGAAGTTGAAAGTGCCCCGAGTTCGTGTGCAGTTGCTTTGATGCTGTTGTCAGTGCAATTGATGTTCGCATCGTCGTATGCCCTGTTGATTACGGTTTTGATCCAATTGGCGATCATTGCAGCAGAAGTTACATTCGTTCCTTTGGTGAAGGGTAGGAAGAGTTGAGTGCGCCCTTTTCGGCATTCGGGGTCACTTGTACGTTTAATGTAGTATTGTAATGCACGGTAGGGACAGAGAGTTCGCTCAGGTTCTTCACGTTTGTGAGGGCCGGAATGATAATGGGTTTGGAAGGTTCACATGGTTTTTGAGTCTTGGCTCTGAAGTCTGGTCGGGGCCTCAGATGGATGAATTTGCAATTGTCGAAAAAGAAGCAGTGGGCAGGGTCTTTTATAGTGCTTGCATTTCGCTGCTGCGGAGACTTGCTGCCAGAGAAGTTAGAAACGCTGTCTTTCTTGTGAGGTGGTTGATGTGACAGGTTTGGATGGGTTCATATGGTTCATTGGTTATTAGAGAGTTCAAAACTAGAGGTAGATTCGGGAAGTTGTGATGGATTGATGGTCTTTCAATTTCGAAGGATTTTAAAAGGGACGAAATGCGGTAATCTTCAGGGAGGTGTCTGTTTCCGGCGGCCTTGAAGACAGTGTTTAAGGCGGAGTGGTAGACCTTTTAGCCTTTGAGCCTTTTAGCTTGTCCCTGAAGAGATCAGTGAAGCAAAATACCATGTCTTAAATAGGGGGACTGATTGAATTAACCTTTTTCCGCTTACACCAATGAAACTATCGTTGCCAATGGCTGTTGTACATTTTGTTGGTGGAGCCCCGTAGGCCTTGCTGGCGATGCGAGTGGCTTGTTCTTCAAAAATTCCAGCCTCCTTGACGAGTTGGATGATAGTAGCCACCCGTGCAGATGTAAGATGTTGGGAGTTCGGGTGGAACCTGGTTCCCTTCTGCTGAGATAAGAGATCCGGAGGGTTTGGTAGTTCTCTTGGCATGTCTACGAGAAGGTTGAGCAGGCGAGGGAACCAAGGGGCTGCCGGCCAGTTCGGTGCGATGAGAAGAAAAAGTCCCTGGGTTTGTTCGATTTTCGTTAGAACGGTTGGGAGAAGCTTGAATGGAGGGAACAGGTAGGCGTACAAGTTGTCCCACGGAAAGGTCAGAGCATCGACTGCACAAGCAAGATTGTCCGGAATTGGGCTCACGAATTGGGGAAGTTTGGCACTGTGCCTCGTGGCGAAGAGGTCGATCATGGGTTTTCCCCAGATGATGAAGAGATTCGCAAATTGATGTCTTGAGGGACCATTCCCCTGATGGTGGTTTCTTCCGAGACAGTGCATCGATATCACGTTGCGGTTGCCCGGGATGTGGAGCGGTTGGAGAGTTTTGTTAGTTTCAAGCATAGGTTGAAAATTTCGGAGGTGATCTGATGAGGGTTCGAGAACGTGTTCCTTCTTTCCGTATGTAGCCGACTGCATTGGTGTTGAAGGCCTGGACTTGAACGATCTTGCCTGTTACAAGGTGACGGAAGTGGAGAAGAGCATTGTGGATCGCCTTTAGTTCAAGGATGTTGATGTGCTCGGTTGTGTTGGGAGGCCAGATCCTGTTTACCTCGTTGTCCATTATGTGTGTTCCCCAACCCGTTAGGGATGCATCGGTAAGAAGTAGGAGATCGGGAGGTGGTTCGTGAAGAGGCATAGTCCTGGACAGGTTTGCAGTGTCCATCCACCAGTGAAGACATTCCCATGGGAAGTGGGGATCGGATGGCATCGTCATCTTGGATGATGGAAGATGGTCGCTCCAATGGTCGATGCGGAAATGGTGGAACAGTCGAGTCATCCAACGGCCGTTGGGAAGGAGGTCGGCCATTGAGTCCATTTTGCCTATGAGAGAGTTCAGGGATGCTAGGGAGTGAGTTGCGGACTGGGAAAGGGAAAGGCTCCCTCTCGGTTCGCTCCCACTTGGTGACGATGAAGGTGGCTCAGGATAGGCTTCATGACGAGAGTAAAGATGCGTGGAGCAGCGTTGAGGCCAGACGGAAGGGTTTGGAATTCATAAATTTTTCCTTGATAGATGAAACAGAAGTAGTGGAGGTACTTTTTGTGTAGCGGGATATGGAGGTATGCATCCTCGAGGTCGATCGAAATTGTCCATTCCAGAGGTTTGAGGGAGAGGTGAATGGATTGAAGGGTTTCCATTTTGAAGTGGTCGTTGTCCATGTAGCGATTTAATGGTTTTAGGTTGAAAATCATTCTCTCCCCACCGAAGCTGTAGAAGCCAGGTTTTGAATGGTCGGGGTAGAGGCGGATTGTTTTTTTGGCCAACGGTCACTTCTTTGGAGAGAACAGGTGAGGTTTTGGTTGTGAGGTCCCAAGGAAGGGTGGTTGCAATGGGAGGTTTTGAGTTGAAGGATGGTTGAAAGCTATGGGATACGATTGATAGGATGAATTTGTCGTCTGTTATTTGGTGCCATGACGTTTGAAGTGACTGATTCTGCCTCCAAGGGGGAGAGCATGAGTATAGTCACTTACGGTGATAGGACTTACGGCTGGAAGTGGAGGAGTACTTTCGGCGGTTACCGGGGTGGAGCTCCTTCTGTTCCTGTTGTAGCTGCACGAGTTGTTTTGGCTGTTCTCTCGAAAGGACCGATTTTGACGGGTAGATAAGTTTTCTCTTGTCACGGGACGATTGGTTGTTTGTCGTTGGAGTCTTGAGGTGGTGATTTGGAGTCGGAGGTGTGCCCTTGGTATGGTTTCCGAAAGGGCTGGTTGTTTAATGGTTTGAGCACTTTTTTTGGTTTGCGGGAGATGTCTAAGTAAGGAGCGAGGGTTTGTATGCGTCCGTCTCGTTAAGAGGTTGGTTGCGAAGGATGTGTTTGGTGGATGTTTAAAATGGACGTGGTGCTTAAAGCGATGTCCCTTAGTAGGAGGGTAGAGTTAAATAGCGCTTTGGTAAACTAATTGAAGGAGTGATATGAGGCAAAGGACATTTTTTTGAAAAGTTTGGAAATGAGAAAGTGAAGGTACTTGACGTTCTTTTGAGGTCTCACGAGGGTGTCTCTTACAAAGTGCGTTGATGGCCGTGGCGAAGATGTCTTGGGAGTTGGCGCAAAGGCCTAGATGGAGTATTTTGTCATTTTCACGAAGCACGGTCGTCTGTACCTCGGTGTGGCGAGGGATGTAGAGTGCAGTGCCCAAATCCATTTTGGCTTCAGTAGACAGGAATTCGGATTGTTGGAAGCGCCATCACCAGTTGCTCTGAAGAACCAGGATTCACGTCCTGGACAGGGAGGTGGTGGATCCTGGTCAAGTTCACGAGGATCGCCCTTCCCGGGAGGGAGCCTCCAGTTCGAAGGAGAGTCGTGAGCAGGACCGTGGATTGTCCAACCTTTCCTTTTTCACGTTTATTCTTATCCCGGAGGCCATAAACGAACCCAGTCGAAAGGCCCCTGTTCTTCGGTTTGGGGGTGGAAGTGTCCGGCTTGTAAAGGTAGTCGTCGGGAATGATGGCTTCGACTGCTTTGAGAAGGTCGAATAGGGGGATGGCATTCGGGTCATCGTCGGCCTGAAGCGAGTCTTCGTAAGGGTCGAGTGGCGGTTGAGCAAAATTAACTCGATGCGGAGGGTGACGTCCTAAAGTGGAAGCCGAGTCAAGATCGTCTTCAGCGTTGAAGATGTTGGATAGAAGTTGCTGGAGGACAGCTGAGGAAATGTTTGGACGGTGTTTCTTTGCTGCCGGTTGAGCAGAAGGTTGCTTCCGTTTGCGAGCTTCAATGTCGCAGGATGCAACCCATTCTTGGACGTACGAAGCGGCCTTTGAAGGGGTTTTTTCTGTTGACGCAGAAGGGCGGTTGTTGTAAGAAAAATCCCTGATGGAGCGGTTCATGAGACGATGAATTTCCTGCGTGGATAAGGGTTCCGACGTCGGACCAGGGTAAGAAGCTGACGATAAGTCGAGAGGTTGGGCATCATGTTGCTGACGAACGAGAGATGCCAAGGTTGATGGAGGTTTCTGGGCGTAGAGCAATGGAGAGGTCAACTGATCCTGGGTGTTTATTGAGGCTGTGGGACGAAGTGGAGACGGCAGTGGGACGAAGTGGAGACGGCAGTGCTACGATGCTGGGATCCGGTGGTAGTGGGCTCGACGGTGAAGAATCCATAGTACACCAGTGAACGTGATGCGAGCGATGGGCGGTAGCAAACGATGAACGAACGACGAACGGGCAGGGCGAACGACGAACAGGCAAGGCCGACGACGAACGGGCGGTTAAAAGGTGAACGAGCAGCACACGACGAACAGTGCGAGACGGGTGCAGTGCACCAGACGGCGTCAAGATTCCAGGCAATGGAATGCGAACGGCGAACGGAGAATGGAGAGGAGAGCTTGAAGAAAACAGATGGCCACCAGGGGCGAGCTGTCTGCTTTTATAGGAGGACTGCGCATGGTGACGCATGCGCAGTGGGGTTGCGCACTGGCCGGATCAGGAGAGCGAAAAACCTGCGAAAACCTCAAGTCATAAAAGAGCACTCAGGAATTGAATGCAATTTAATTTACAGGTAGAAATTTTCTGCCGACGACTAGAAACAACTTAAGAATGCCGGATGATCACCGGCTTATTCTTGATTCAATTGCCTACCGAAAATATAAATTACCTGTAATTTTTGCATGCTCCTTCTCCAATCCTTCTTTGGCCTATGGTCACCAGCTTGTAACCCAGTGAGCATGTGCGGACTCCTCTATACAAGCTACCTGGCAAGTTAAGACGAGCATCTCTTACTTTTCCTCAGTGCCAGGACTTGTAGGGTGGGTAAAAGGTAATGTATATTTCGGTAGGCAATAGAAACAAGAATCTGCCGGGGGACCACCCGGCATTCTTAAGTTTCTATATGCCTTCGATAATATACATTACCTGCAATTTTTGCATTACAACAGACCTCGTCCAAGTCTGGAGGCGGATACCACCTGGACGATCACCCTAGGCTTATGAGCTAGGCGGTTGGGCTTAAAATGTGCCGGGGGACGAGGACTAGCCTGACATCGAGGAGCAGTTTGGATTTAGGAAAGGTGCTTCATGCGAACTTACGCTACATCCATGGTGCACGACATTGTCGTGGGCCTCGATCTGGGTTCCTCTGTGGATGTCGTTTCACTCAATATGGCCAAAGCCTTTGACACCTCGCCACATGAACTGTTGTTAATGAAGATGGAGGCGTATGGCATATGTCAGAAGGTGATTAGCTGGTTCGGCTGCTTCCTAAGGAACAGAAGTCAGTACGTGATGGTGGAGGGTAGCCAATCTGACAGGGTGCCCGTAACATCTGGTGTATCCCAGGGCTCCATGAGTGGGCCAATCTTGTTCCTACTATACATAAATGACCTAATGTGGGTTGTGTGTTCCTCTCATAAACTCTTCGCCGACGACACTTACATTTACCGAGTCATAACGGATGAAAATGATCGACAAATTCTGCAGACCGATTTGTGCAAGGTTAGGAATTGGTGCGACACCTGGCAAATGAAACTAAGACCAAGGTGCTACCCATCTCACACAGAAGAAATGCCACTGATCCTGGATATTCCATAAATGGCCACTTATTGCAAAATCTCACTAAAGTCGCATGTCTTGGGGTGATGCTTGACAGAAAGCTGTCGTGGTCTGACCAAGTCCAGGGTACTTGTACCAAAGTCAATGGTGAAATTAAGTTTTTCTACAGGCTTCTTAAACAAGCTAGTCCCAGCGTTCGGAAGATTGCGTTCAACACTGTTGCACGTCCTAAATTAGAATACTGCAGTGCTGTGTGGGATCCCTACACGAAGTATCTTTCGGATTGTCTGGAGAGTGATGCGGAGGGCGGTGAGAATGGTCACTGGCAATTACAAGAGAGAGACATGTGTCACTGGAAGGAATGTGCAACTGGATGGAAGAGCGAAGAAAACTCCATAGGTTGCAACTGTTTTTTCGCGTTCTGAATGCCGGCACTATTGTGGATCCAATTGACTTCTGTGGTGCCCCTGACTTTGTGGGTCGCCATGACCACACCAGAAAGGTGAAAATTGCAGTGCGGCAAGAACGTACTTGCAGGCTCCTTTTTTTCCACCCACGATTGTGGAACGAAATAATTTTCCCCAGGAGGCTGTTCAAACTGACTCTGAACTTGCTTTCGTCAGAGAGCTCAAAACTACATTACAGCCTATGATCTGCAGCCATACTGTTTGATTGCCTTGCGTCTGTGGCGCTTGTGGGCTTCTTTTTTCCTTGTTTTTGTTCGGTTTTTATACTGCTTAATTGCTCATTGGGGCGTTGCAGTTATTTCACATAAATAAATAAATAAATAAATAAATAAATATAGGTGTTTGGAGACTAATCCAGATGGGACTAAATGCATTTTCATCACAGATATTGGCATTAGTCTAAGGTTTGGTGTTTGAAGTTATGTCTAAAATGCTTGAACATATTAAAGCACAAATTAATATTATTTGCTACTAGGCCAGGATTTTGTTTCTGATCTGCTAATTCAATGGAACTTGCAGATCAGACACAAAGGCATTTTTCAAATTTCCCTGTCTTTTCCCCGATTTTCAAAAAAATTGTTTTCCCTAAAATTTTGGGTCTATTTTTATTTTCCCTGAGATTTCCAGGTTCTCCAGGTTTTGTCTGAACCCTGTATGGGCGATGGAGGGTCGGCATAGTGCGCGGCCGGGGTCATGACGTGTATCAACAGGCAGCGGCCAGAGCATAAGGTTGTCTGAGACAAATATGCAGATGATGATGGGTTAACGGAATGTCCGGGACACACCAAATCGAGTAGCCGGAACAAGTTCAGTAGACATGAAAAAGTTCAGGAAAACAGCCGATTTTTCACAAGCACGGGCAGGCAGGGTGACAATAGTGAAGTTACTGTCAGGAGGGAACAGCTGTCATGCCCTGACGTACTGCTGTTGTTCACCTTGTCGTATGGCATATCATGAATCATCATCCTTAGGAACCGGTTAACGCTTGGACTGGGCAACGTATCAACACTGGAGATACAAGAGCCCAGTGAAGGATGACATTTGCAGACAAACTCGTTCATGTGTCTTTTTTATTACTATTTTTTGGTGGTAGGAACGTACTAGAAAAACAAGGTGAGGCGGAAGGTGCGCAGATGCACTGGAGATTAAGCCTGTGTAGCAAGAAACGTAGTGCAGTTGAAGGGCCAGAGTAGAAATCAACAGACGACATGAAGGCAAAAATTGGCTGCAAGGACCGGCAAAGCGTAGGACAGAAGTATCAGGTTGGCCAAAAAGATTGTCAGTATAGAAGTGCGACTTTTGGAGTTATGGCAACCACCTAGTTCCGTGTACAGGACTCGGTATGAGGAGGGTATCGCGCAAAAGCGAGCAGAGAGCAAGCCTCCGGCTCAAAAAACTAATGGTGTTGTCCACGAGATGATGAATTGGTACTCAAGAAAGGGAATCCTCCCCAGAGAAACCAGACTGAACAGGACCGCTGGCGGTGTAGGAACAACGGGATGACAAATCCGATGGGGCGAGCAAGCAGCTTCTGGGCATTTGTCTTGGACTGAACTTTAGAGCCTCAGACTTGCGGAATCTTTCTTAGTCCCAAGAAGGGCTTCTGAAAGTGTGCGAAGGTCCGGAAGTCGCAGAAACCTGTCGACCATATTGGATATTGGAAGACGTAGTGTCGCACCAAAAGGATTCACGGAAGGAGCAACAGAGGACGGATACAGCAAAGGAAAGCCGGGTGGCGACAAATGATCGGTGACTGAGAACTTCGAAGGTCATGACGACTGTGAGAAAGCCCGATAGCTGGAACTGTATGAAGGCAACGGTGGTAGCGTGGATTGTTGAGGGGCCCCCTTAGAAGCACTCTCAGTCCGACCACGAAGACTTCCCAAATGTTGCTTAGGGAACAGCTGTCACAAGGCAGCTGCGTCCGATTAAAATGGAGGTTAATAGAAGGAATGATGAAGTGTGTGCATTGCCGCTGAGCTGGAGACTGCGGCGCACTATGGTGGGAGTCAGGAGGACGGCTGAGAAGGGACGGCACTAGCCGAAGGATTTTAATGAGGTTGACGCTCGTATCCCTTTTACGGGTGGAGGACGTGTCCTGCGAAGAAATATCCCTAAGTAGGATAGCTAGAGAAGGGCAAAAGTTTTGAGTGCAATGAGGCTTCCGGATGAAGCCGGGCTGCGAGTGGTAGTCAAAGAACCTGACTCGTGCAAGGCTGGAGCAAAGTCACCAACTTTCCATGTAGTGGTTGGAGGGCCCAAAATGTTTGGAGTAAAGGCGATGTGTTGGATGCAAGGAATGTACGTGGAGTGCAGCATCAATAGGGGCCGAAAGGAGGGCAGGTGGCGGTCGCCTGGCGAGACAACAGGAGGACGAAGAAAGTCTACCCATCGGGCAACCACAGAGAGAGTAATGCTGGCGACGTACGACGAAATGCGTGGACTGAATGTGACTCGAAGATAGGTTGGTAATAGACCGGGAAAGAAAGAGGCAGGCCGATGACGGTGCAGGACGAAGGATTGAGGACAGCAGGAAGTATTACAAGACGAGGATGCTAATGACAGAACGAAGGACTGATAACAGGGTGAATGACAAACAGCCGGCCGCCGGTGGATGGAGTACAGCTGACAGGCTGTGCCGATGAAACTTAGTCCAAATTACCGGAAGAGGAACCTTAGGTACAACAAAAACGGGTAAAACTCAACGTCAAACAGACAGGCCGCAGCCGGAGGCCTGAGTGGCGATCCAAGGTAGAGAAAGGAAGGGTTTCCCTGGCTCAACAATTATGCGCAAGCGGTGTGTTGAACGTTGTAGGATGACTTTTTTTTGTTATTGACGCACTCGTTTTTGTTTACTAATTTTGATGTTTTAATCTTAAATTTTATCCACGACGTCATTCTTTTCTCTCGTGCCAAAATACTTTGCTGATGAAGGTTGTGTCAGCTACAGCCTCACCCCAGCTGCCATTCTTGTTAGGCCTTTATGGGCTTAACATACTTAAAGTTACGATAATGAAGTCAAATGAATTTTTCCACTGCTAGAGCTGCTGGAATTCACAGGCAAATGTCATTAATTATACTCGATACAAATAATCATCACCCTGAAAGCATTAATCCGTAATCTGAAACAGTTAATGCCAGAGTCATTGGACTCTAACCTAAAGATGACATTAGAAGGAATGACATCAAGGACAGATCCACGAGTCACCACTCAATTGACTGCAGAGTTTTTGACTTGTTTGCTTTTTCAAATATTGACTATATGTAAATCTATAACCTTTCGCCTTTCCGGGAATAAACCGTACGCTGTTCCTTATTTTCCCTGCCTCCACGGACTCCACCAACAATCTATGTTGTTTTTTTCTAGAAACTCTAGGGGAAAGTCGTTGGAGTCGACGTATGGTATTCTGTACACCACAAGTATGCTCCGCAAGCATTTACATCCTTTTGAGAGGCCCGTTATGATTGGAGACCACACGCTGGCTACAGATTTTCCCACACATAACTTGGATAGTTGCTGCCAAATAAAACAAAGCATCTCAATCAAACAGAGTTTCCAGAAATTGTAAATGTTAGCTAGGCTTAAAAAGGGGTATTCATTCTTGTCCTATAACAGCCACACAAAGTTCTCAGTCCGTGCGCAGTTGCCGTCATACTGTTTCGCAAGATTCAGCATAGTACTACTTAGTCACTTACGCTGGCTTCTTCATGTGACTCACCTTTGCACGTGCAATAAGAAAACATCAATGAAATGAGGGTCACATGAATGCCAAAATTGTATCGTCACAAACCAGAAACAATACGTCATGAAAGTATAGCCAACATCCAAGCGCGTCAAGTGTAAATATAAGTAGGATGCTCCAAAAAACACTCCAATATTCAACAGAAAATCTCCTAGATGCCGCATTTTAAAATGGATTTTTAGCAAGGGATTGATTAACCTTTCTGACGCCATCCAGAAAAAGCGCACTTACTAGCCCAAACCAGCCAGTTTTTCGCAGCGCAAGAAATGATTGCACGTCTTCATTAAAATTCATCCAACTCCCTTAAAAATGTAGCAGAGGCTTCATTTTTTTAACAGCTCGTAATACTTAGGCCTTAACCCGAATATTCACACAAAATAATTATAAAGCTTATTTAGGGGGGAACGGCAAATGTATTACAAATCAAAAAAATCTAACGGAGCAATTTTGACCAATTTTATATGCAGAAAGAGTACTTTTTTTTGGCATAAACATACTGATATCTGTTATCTTTCTTCACACCAAAAATGAAGTAAATATGTGTGATATATTTAATACTTTTTTTTTAATTAAATCAAATTGTCACGCCTGTCAGCAGTGCATTAATCCCCCTCGGGAGCGGCTGCCCTGCTTGAAAGCTTCCTTCTAAACAAAATTTAGGCATATTTGCAGCGCAAGAAATGATTGCACGTCAGCATTAAAATTCATGTAACTCCCTTTAAAAACGTAGTTGAGGCTTAATTTTTTTTAAAGCAGTTCGTAACACTTATGTCTTAACCCGAATATTCGCACACACAAATTATAATGCATATTTTTTTTTTTTGGGGGGGGGGAGGGGAATGGCAAATTAAACTTTTTTTAATTAAATAAAATTATCATGTTTGTCAGTAGTGCATTAATCGCTCTCAGGAGTGGCAGCTTCCTTTTCAACAAAGTTTGGGCCTATTTTGTAGAAACGGGCACGTTATCACACAACCGTAATTATTTATATCCATTTGGCAAGCTATTCTTAATGAAAAATCTTATGAGATAGTTGTTTCTCCTTCATTAGGGCTGGAAAAAAAGGTATTTTATTTTCAGTTGTTCCAGTGGTCGAGTGACGAAGCACTTCAGCAAAGCGTAGGCTAAGCCTATTCCCGACTGATTAGTTACATCGTGTAAATCTCCGAAATCCATGTTGTTAAAAGAAATAAAACTCCGAGGAAAAATCATTTTGTAAATGTTCACACTTCTAATCCAATCCTGAATTGGGGAAATGGCAGAGTAATGGATTGAAACAGAAGGGAACCGAAGCGACGCGAGACAAGCAAGATGGCTGTCGCGGGCCAGGGCTCAATGGTCGGCAGCGGCAGGTCAGGGTTCCGTGGTCGGCAGCGACGGGCCGGGCTGGGTGTCCTCGGTCGGCAGAGCTGCCATTCTTATCGCGCCGTGCTCCGGTCGAATCGGGCGCATAGTATTTCGATTCACTTAACAAATTATTGATCATTATTCAATAAAAAAAACGTTATCACAGTTCTCTTGACAGTTATATCTTTCAAAGACATCCATAGTTTGCTAAACTACCTAAGTCTAAAGTGGTGCACGATGTAAATCAAAATCCGAATAGGGAGAGCTGCTACGCGATGCAATGGCCGCCATCTTTTTTTTTCGAAACTCACGGGGGCAGCGAACGAACACGACATAGCTCGGGGAAAAAAAAAATATTATTGGCTAGAAACTAGTCACGTGGGCAAAATTGGCGGGAATTTGAAGCAGACACATGCCCTTAATGAATGAGCGCTCCAAGACTCGGGATCGATTAATGCAACATGCGGACTGACGTACAGCTCAATGACGTGGCTCCCGTAAATTCTACGGGAACAGCGCGCAACGGTTGGCTTGTACTCCCGTTAAATTCATGGATTTGGTTAATAGTAGGTAACAAATGGTTAATAGTAGGTAAATAAACTTGTGATGGTACTTGATGTGAAGTATCAAGAAATATTTACGGGCGTTTGGAAGCTATGTCCCGTTAACTAAAGAAATTACGAATTCACTTATGAACTAATTACTAAAATCTTTAACATGAACTTCATGCCTTTTGGCCTTATTTAAGCAGCAAAATAAATTTTAGGTAAGAAATTCCGATTCTGCAACGTAGATTAAATTTTTCCTTAACTAAACATGATCATAACATCTTCGGTCTTCTCTTGGTCCAGACCGGAAGGTCCTCAGGGACAGAAAGTTAAACCAAATGTATTTATTGTAATAATTTCACAAAATAAAAAATGTTTCGATTTTGAGTTGTAACCCTACACATTCTTGGTTGTATGGATTAGATTCGGAGAATGTGATAAAATCAAAAGTTTTGATCGCAACATGAAAAAACATCTTATTGTACACATTGCAACTAGACATCAACATCAAACTTACTTCTGAGGGCCAAACGATCAATGTAGCCAAGCAGTTGACTTTTTGCCACTCCAGGATCACCCATTAGACAAATATTGATGGTACCTGCAGACATACAGAGAAACTGAGCACTGTCCAAACATGAATCATAAAATAAAAATAATAATTATTTTTATTATTATATTTTATTATTATTATTAAGAACTTAAATCTAGACACGCTAGTGTGTCGCGCCAAGTTAGCCAACAAACATCACATTAATTCAATTGTTGACGAGGTAAACCACTGCAGCACGATGCCATAGCTTAAGTGTCTAATATCCTGAAGCATAGCGAAACAAAAGCAAAAGTAGTTGACGCTTGAAAGATGCCGGTGCGTGGACGCCCCGATCTTTTAGCTTATCCCGAATGTCTGCCGCTGTCCAATTATCGGGATTTTCAGGATCGAGATTAGTTCTTGAAGCACGAATCGCTGGCCTACCTCGGCGAGCAGGCTGCGACTGCAAAGCTGACTGCTGCGGCTGCTTGGCACTCGATCGACGATTCATTGCACAAAAATAAAGGACCTCCGTTAAAAGTCACCAGTTCTTACGCCAACGATGATGCCATAGATGTCACAGTTGGAAAACGCCGATCTCCGCGTCGGTCACACAAAGGGTCATAAAACGCGTGCCGAGAGGGCAAGATGTCGTGAAGGTCAAGTAACGAAAAGTCAAGTTGCAAGAAGTTGTGATCGCTGAAGGGAGTCACTTTTTTCACCCAGTCCGAAGAAAAGCACTAACTGGAGACACTTAAAGAACGAATAAAAACTGACTCAAGAATTTTTTCCGGCGCTGATGCCAAAATCCGAGCAAAACAAACAAGCTGACCTGCGAGTAGCTTTGGTGGTGGCCGCGACACTGGCGCATGTGCAGCACGCACCGATGCCTCCCCCCCCCACCACTGAAATGAGATCGCGTCCCGCAGCACTGCCCAAACCAAGCCAATACGAGTATTAGCCTACCAATTAATTCAATTGTCGACGAGGTAAACCACTGCAGCACGATGCCATAGCTTAAGTGTCTTATATCTTGAAGCATAGTAGGGCACATTTAAGGTACTTGGAGAAAAAAAATAATGCGGTACAAAAGCTTAAATTGAGAGCAATGACCCACCTGACAAAAATTAGCTCGTGTAGGAAGGTAACCAAAGCTGCTTTCAATGCAAAATCTGACCCTAAATAATGTTGCAAGCATGTTACTAGCTTCAAGCTAGCTACTTATAGTCTGCTCATTCCCATGTAAATAACAAGGTGATTATTCATCGATACAGAGATAACGGGAAGGTTTCCAGCTATTAAATTCGACGAATGGTTGTAGTACGATACGAACTGCATACCTTTTCTGGGTTACTGACTGGGTGTGCAACGGGAATGGCGTGGGTGGGTGCGCAAGTACGAAACTATTGTTATAACCATTGTTAGTATTGTCAACATTGTCTCTGATTGGATGGTCAAAGTTAGGACAATGACAACGTGTGTATGGACGTGCCTATCTAGACACAAGCTAGTGTGTAGTCACAAATCTAAACAACGTTGCCAAAGAAATTATGTCTAAACAAAATGTCAAAATAAAGCCAAAAACTGGTAAAGAGGCCACCAAGTTGAGAATGGTTCGGCCTCACAAGGGAGTGATATGAACTAAATTAAAAAAAAATTTAAACAAAACAAAACACTGATAAAGAGGCGACTAAGTTGAGAATGGTTCGGCCTCTCAAAGGAGGGACAAGAAATTAAAATACACATTGGAAAAATGGCCACTGAAGCTATTGTTGACGTGGCACATTATTACAAGTCAGCAGGCTAGTTGAGTTGAGTCTAATACACAATTTAATAAAATGATATACCAAAAACCAAAACTGGTAAAAGGGGCCACCAAGTTGCAAATGGTTCGGCCTTTTAATTAATGGAGTGATATCAACACACCAAACCATTTACCAAGTTAATCGCACTGAATAATACTTTGGACGCTAAATGAAAACTAGCAATGTTCTAGTTTTCATTTAACCTTCGAACTAATAGTCAGTGCGATTAACTTGGTATGCCGATATCACTCCTTTGAAGGACCAAACTTGGCGGTCCTTTTTATCAGTTTTGGTTTTTGATTATATGTTAGTCCTTAAGTAAAGGAAAATACTGACGACACTTGGAACCAGAGACAATGGTGGAATTAACAGCAATTGTTGTAGCTTAAATTTCTTGGTGTTACAGCAACCATTCTGTATGGCAGACCATTTAAAAAAAATACTTCTCACAGACTACCTAGAGCCTGAATTCGCTGCAGGATTGTTACAGCGAAACCAGCTTCTACGTCTCTGTGGTAATGTCTGGCAAAGACAGACGAAGAATTATGGCAATTGTCATAATTTACGATGCTGAGCGCCACATCCAGCCAAGCAGACAGAGTGCACCCTGAACTGCCTCGTGTTAAACCCTGCTAAATGCAACACGTCGCACATCCCCTAGACACGGACTGTGCACCAACCGGCTGATGAGGTTTCACATATGACAAAAAAGTTTGCTAGGCTGGTACCCCGTTGCCACCATTTGCACATCCCGAATTGGCGCTTATGTGCGACACTACATAACGCACTGCACCCAGCGACTGATCCCTGTGACATTGCAGATGCAGCACCAAAAAAGGAGCCCCACACCTGATGTCTTGAAAATTCCGTAACGGCTTTACTCTGAAAGTTCGTCCTTCTTGATAATTCGATTGTTGAAAACAGATTGTTACGCAAATTTTCAGAATCTAAATACTATATCAGTATTCTTGCAAATTTTCAACAGACCGACGACGTCTGTCTTCATCAGGCTTAACCTACACAACTCAAACTTTTGTCAACTACATCACCACCGTGGAAATCAGCGTTTGAAAACTGCACTCGTGCATGGCGTGCCCTCCTATATTTATCGTGCTGGTTCATCCACTGCTTCGTGAGTCGCTTGGAAAATTCATCTCTAAGGAGGAACCGATTCCCAGATTAGATGGGCCTGAGTGTTCATCAAAACTGTGTCATTTTTAACATGTTGCTGGATTGCAAGAGATTCCAGTCCCCTATCAGGGTGTCTGAACGAGGGCAGGAGAGCATAAGGTTTGCCACGAGGAATGAAGTGTATAGCAACAGCATCGCTTCCCATCACATGACAAGCATGAGATTGGCTGGGGAAGAACTACCACACTTCTAAAATTAAATGTTCCATATGATAGGCACTTGAGGGGACTGGAATCCCTTGCAATCCAGCAACATGTTAAAAATGATGCCGTTTTGATGAACACTCAAGGCCCATCCAATCCGGGAATTAGTTTCCTCCTTAGAGATACAATTTTCCAAGCGACTCACGATGCAGTGGATGAACCAGCACGATAAATAAAGGAGGCCACGCCAAGCACGAGCGCAAATTTCAAAAGCCAATTTCCACGGTGGTGATATCGTTGACAAAAGTTTAAGTTGTGTAGGTTAGGCCTAAGACAGACGTCGTCGGTCTGTTGAAAATTTGCAAGAATACTGGTACAGTATTTTGATTCTGAAAATGTGCATAACAATCTGTTTTCCACAATAGAAATATCATGACCTGATGTCTTGCGCACCTTCACCACAAACACTGCCTCATTTCTCTCAACATCACCCAACTCTAAATCCAAACCGGCGAGCTCACTCACTTAATTCCTCGCACTAATTGCCACCAGCATTACCACCTTGAGTGTCAATTGTTTGAGCATGAGGCACGTTGGCAGATGTAACACCCATAGATAAGCCGCTACTTTCGCCAGATCCGAGATCGCCATGTATTGTGGTAACAGTGGCCTCTTATAAAATAATCCTTTCAAAAAACGTTTAATTAACAGGTGCCATGACACCGTCTCTGCCTCCCAACCAGCATGAAATTTTGTAATCGCTGCCAAGTAACCAAATATGTTATTATACAAAAAGGCCCTCCGTGTATAATCCAGCCGAAAAGTTAAGACAGATGGCAACCGGCGCCTATGGCGGAATCACACCACGCTGAACGCACCAATCCACCAAACATGACCACTTGAGAGTTTACCTTTATGTGTTACTGCCGAAATGTCGGCATTTATAATCTCACATGCCACTCCCAAAATAATACGCACATCTGCTTCATCACGTAAACACTGGCTGCCTCCAGCAGGTATAGTTCTGTCCGGCCCAACAGTTGGGATCGCACTCTTCACACTGAGTGTAGTTGCGGACTTGGCATTGCCATGCACCTCTCATGCACACTGCCTTCTCCCAGTGAACTAAACTGTAAACAAAACCAATATCACGACCAGACCCTGCCCTCCATGGGCCCTTAACCACTGGTCGTAACCACGAGCCCAGGACTGCCAGCCCCTGCCCCTACTGGAGGGGGGGGGGGGGCTAAGCCTTCCCACAACAGTTGCCTTCCTCGTCTCGTCGCCACCATCTCCTGCTGAGCTTCCTTCAATAAGTCCTATAGCGGCACGCCAGCATTGGCTCACGCGCAATAAAAGGGAAGAACGGAACAAAAGAATTTTCGTTCAAGGGATAAGAAAGATGGAAGAGCTGAAAAACTTAGATAACGCACCTGAAACGGTTTATCATGTAGAATGTGGGGACTGTACAACTGTGTACATTGGGGAAACTCAAAAAGGAGTACACCAACAAGTTAGCCGACACGTCTGACACAAGAAATAAAGTCGTGACGAGTAGCATTGCCACACACATCGTGCACGCAATTGCACCAGAGTGCATGCTCATATGCGGTAGGAAACTCATTTAAGTTGTTTAACCAAGTAAAAAAAACCTTTTTTTAAACGTTAAAAGCTGCAGGAAAGGGTATATTTTCGGATAGAAAGTGAAAACAAGGTTGTAAGACCACTTATTGGTTCTTGTGCCTTTTTCTTAAGTAATCTGTGCGGGCAGAATTTTTTATTTTTCGACCTTATGGCCATTTAAAAAAGAAAACTTGGTTCTCAGGCCCTCCCGCATCGATTTTTTTGACGGGAAATAAAAAGAAACGACGCGGCAAAGACAGCAGTTACAGAACAAAAATAGCCCTTAATGAGAAATTGAAATATAAAATTACCATTAAATAAAATGGTCGTTAAATAATTGTGTGGACATATGGTATGAAGCATTATGAGGCAGTATTCTTTAAGTTATCCAAATTAGAAAATAATTCCCAAAATATACGGTCAAAAATAAATAAATTCCGCCCGCATGGATTTCCTGAGAAAAAAGCTCGAGAACCAACTTTTTTTTTTCAAGTGGCCTATTGTCCCTTATTTTGGTAAATGTTTATTTTTTTTATTTTGGGTAAAATAAAAAATTATGCGTACCACGTGTCCACAAAATTATTTAATGTCAAGAATGGTAATTTTATATTTTTATTTCTCACTAAGGATCTGCCGCATCGTTTCTTTATTCCCTGTAAAAATAATTACAGGCGACGAGCCGGTCCTGAGAATCAATTTTTTTTTTTTAATGGCCTAATATAAACAAACACACTGCCCAGAACCGCTGTGAAAAAGTGAGGCCAGAGCAATAGGAAGCACATGAGAGAGAGCTAGATGTAATGTTTTACCCGGTGGCAGTTGGTGAAGCAAAACCCTAAGGTAGAACTCGTCAGGAGGTCATGAGTGCGAACTTTTCTCTATAGTACAAGCTTATAATCCACCGCAGAAAATATCTACTTGTTCCCGCGGAATGTTGCGGTTGATGGCCACAGAAAACTACTGTCTCTACTTGGAAGACCGGCAACTGTACCATTACCAATTTGTAATCCGTTCAGCCAAATATGAAGGATTTGGACTATTTAGTAAGGCTGGGCCGATACCACTTTTTACCGATCCCATCCGATACCGATTTCGGAAGAGAAAATTCTGCCGATGTCGAATCCCGGTACCGATCATTGATACACTCCCTAATGAAGAAAAAAAATTTGAAATCATTGCAACAATAAGGCATAGGCCTAAATAAATATAATAATTTTTTTTTTAAATATTGGTTTAAAATACAGTATAATCTCGTTAATAAGAACTCGGATAACAAGAATTCCCGCTTAATAAGAACTTATTTTCCAAGAGTTTGGTTGGTCAGCTACTCAGTCAGCACTAAATATGTACGGCTATAACGAACTCTGTTAATACGAAAGTACGGATAAGACGAACAAATATTTACAATTCTAGCTTATTTTGGAACGGTTTCTATTTCCTCCCCCTTGAATTTCGTTTTGTTTCACGCAAACATCAATCGCTAGTTGACTCCATCTTGAGAAGTGATACGAATTTTGTCCGTTTGCGCAAACGCAAAGGTCAAGGACGAATGAAAAGAAAATACCGTATACCGGTAGGCTACATTTTTTTTAAGTTGCAGTCCAATTTCTCTCGTCCGTTTAATAAGAACATTTTTAGCAGTCCCCTTAAAGTTCGTATTAAAGGCCGTGGTGGGGTATAAAAGGAAAGGGATCCGCCCACAAATGGCCGCCTCAGTTCGTAATTAAACCGGAAAGCACGCACGAAAATTGGCTCCTTAAAAAAAAAAACCAATTTTACCTGGGGGGAGGTCAAAATTGTTTTCTATTGCCTAAAGCAAATATACACTACCTGTAAATTTAATTGCATTCAGTTCCTGAGTGCTTGTTACCCTGGAGGATTCAAAACTCTCTCGATACGCCCAGCTGAACCGCCCATCTGCGCATGCGCCAGCACGTGCAGACCCTCCATAAATGGTATTACGGCGTTAGCCAACCATCTATTTTTCCTCCAGATATGTCAGCCATGTGGTGACTCCAGAGGGGAGGTTGGGTGGGTATTTACAGGTAGTGTATATTTTCTTTAGGCAATAGAAAACAATTTTGACCTCCCCCCAGGTAAAATTGGGTTTTCTACTTGCCGGTTGAAAATATCACACTACCTGTAAATTTAATTGCATTTACAGTTGACCTCGTCAATATAGGTGGCGGGCACCATCATGGCGGGTTCCCAAGGGGGTTTGCTGGGTCCCAGAGATTTGGTATAGGCTGAGGTGTGAGACACATCAGACCCAATATCTCCAGCAGTTTAACTTAGGCAAGTACTGCAGGGGAGAAGAAACTGGTTATTGTCAACGGACTGACATCAGTTTGAGAGTTTTGATTCCGTTTAAAAGAGGAAGGAGGGGGGGGGGGGGAAGTAAGCTTAAAAATCAGTACCTGAAAGTCGGTCATGAAGGTTGACTCCGTCCATTTTTTTTTTTTTTACATAGGGTGGTTGATTGAAGGGTTGATTAACATTAAGCGGATTGGAGTGGCGAGGAATGAGGAATCGCAGGGGCATCAAGTGGTGTCGATGAGAGACGTCATTCCGGTCTGAAGTTTGTGAAGGTAGTTGATATTTAGAATTTGTGAATTATGGTCTTGTAGTAAAGGTGAAACCGTAGCCCTTGGCAGAGGAGCGGCAATCCAGGCATGGAAGTTTCCTAGTCTGGATGAGGGACATCCTACGCATTTCTCGGATAGCAGGAATGAAGGTTGTGGCGTTGTCCCATTGCCAAACTTGGCGGGCGACATAGGACTCCTTAGGCATGGCTTGGTTTGCACGGATCCATTCTTGTGCCAATTGGTGGTGTTCTCGTCGAGCGAGTTCGGGAAGAACGGGTGGATGGTCGATGGGGTTGTAAAGGTGAACGTCAGCTGGAATTGCGGTGTTCCCGACGATGTATTCCATTTTGGAAGTGGTTTCTATTGTCTGGGTGCCACGAGTGGTGAGACGAATAGGGTTACGTGGAAGTGCAGGTCTGTGAATTTTGACGATGGGTTGACGAGAAGTTGAAATGGGTAGAGGAGATAGACGTCGGAATCTGGCATCAGAAAGCTAAATTTTACGTCGCATTTTCGTGTTGCTGGTCGTTAAGTTCTGTATGTTCAGCTTCCGGGCATTAGCAAGTTTGGTTTCAAGGTTAGCGCAGTGAGATGCGATGGGCTCACAGTTTTGTCGAAGGCGATTCATTTCCTTTTCGTTGAAGAGAAAATTACAGTCACTATAGTTCGAAAGGGGGTTGGCAGGAAAGGGACTTGCGTCAAGCCCAAATGACGACGGGTTAGGAGTAGAAGAAGTGTTTGTTTCCATGGTGACCGTAGAAGGGTCCAGGTAGGAAGATGAGGAGGTGACAGTTGCCGGAATAGTGGATGGTTTCATAATGGGTTGAATTGAGGCAGAGGGAACTTCATTTGATGGCGTCGTACATTCACGGGCTTTCTTGTTTCTCATCTTAGTTGACCGATCCAGAGATTTCTTGTTGTACAGTTGGATTAGTGGCCAGTCGGAAAGATATATGGTTAGGCAGATCGAACAGGGGTCGTTGTTGAAGTCGCAATGACAGTGGCGTTGACAGGCTGTGTGTGGGTCGTAACGTTTCTTGGAAGATACAATCCCCGCACATTTGCAGACATCAGGTTTCCGGGCGGTTCTTGGGTCCCAACCTCTGACGAGGGACGGTGATTTTCCACCACGGACTTTGGGTGACATGGATACGGAGTGGAACTAGGGAACAGGGAGGAGCGCAGGAAAGGCGGCGTCTATCCGGGCCGACAAGGAACCCCAGCGCTGGAGATGGGTAGAGGGTCGCGGCAGGTGAAAAGCCCCAAGGCGGGAAGGAGAAACAGCCACAAGATATGTAATAAGGGATGGCAGGTGGAAGAGTTGAAAAATGGAGGTAACCATCGGGAATGGAGTGCAGAGGTGGTAATAAGTTAGCACAACAAAAAAAAATTAGTTAGCCAGGAAAGACGAGGTGGTGAGATTAAGTGTGAGTGGATTGTCGTTAATGATGATGCGGTAATGGTTCAGCCCCAAGACGTAGGTTGGTTACTGACAAGATGAGCCCCAGTGGGCAGGAGTAGTTGACATGATTTCAGCTAGCGGGCGAGTCAACCGTGAATGATGTTAATTGCTAAGAGTGCGATTCCTACTACAACCGTGAATCAGGAATAATGAAGATGTGTTAATAGTCAGACATGACACAATTGAGCGTGGTTGTGTTGAGAAAGGCGGCAGATAGGAAAACGGTAAATAACATGACTTACACATGAGGCGTGGAATCAATTTTGGACGAAACGAGTGGTGGTAATGTAGAGAGTTTCCAACATGGTTTAAATAAGGGTTGGTCAAGGCAGAAATGGGACAGGTGGCAGAGTGTGCAGCAACGGTTGCCAGAGTCGTGTCAAGACGAGGGACTCCCGTGGCGGAGACGAAAAGTTGGAGGAGCGAACGGAGTTCGTTGTCCAAGGGTGTGACAGGTTGAAAGCGGTTTCCGTTGATGAAGCGTGGTAAGGGTCATGTATGTGGAATGGTCGTAGGATGAACACATGAGAAGGAGCACGAACAGAGTTATAAAGGGGCAACCTATATAACGTTGGGAAATTGTTGGATTCATATCATTTACTGGAAGCCAGGACATGGTAAGTAGAGACACCTCAAGTTGGCAAGCAGCAAGTTCATAAATCCAATCAGTTTCAAAGGGGTGCTCATGGAAGATGATTACGTAATTGTTGCCGAGATGGTTGCGTGGGCAATGGTAGGACAACAATGCTGGGGTTTTCAGGCACAAGGCTGGCCGGAGGTGTTGAAAGGGTCGAACGGAGGAGTCCATAGCGACAGAGTCAAGGACAGGGTGTTCGACAAAGGAGGTGCTGATGTGTACAGCGCCCGGTATTCCCAGGCGGTCACCTATCCGAGTACAATCGGGCCAGGTGCTGCATAACTTCGGTGATTGGGCCAGAACCGGCGTTTACAGCATGGTATGGCCGTGGACTGTTTATGTTATTGTTTTCGTTGGGCTAAGAATTGCCTACAATTGGCGAAGGTTTGCTTGTGTTCGGCGAACGTACCATGAGGGGAGTGCGTACAGTGAAGGCTAGTTGTCGTTCGGCGAAGGTTGTGTATACGTTCGGCGAAAGCCTGTCCACGTTCGGCGAAGGCAAGCTGCATTCGGCGAGGGTTGAGTGTTCGGCGAAGGCTTGCTTATGTTCGGCGAAGGCTTGGGCGTTCGGCGAAAGTTGTGTGTTCGGCGAAGGTTGGCTGTATTCGGCGAAGGTAAGCGTTCGGCGAAGGTTTGACTAATGGTGGAAGTTCTCTTTCCTTGGACTTGCGGTGAAGGTTCAGGGGAGGATTTTCATTGCTTATATGTGTTCGTTGAATCAGTGGTTTGGGGTATTTCAACGAACTTCAGGCATTTTCGGTGGGCTGGTGCAACTAAGAGGCGATCCGTCATGACGAGAGCATGAGGGAAGTGACACCAATCATCTATGTAGTTAACAACAACTACATGTTGACAGTGGCTATAATATTGATTTGATATTGTAACAGTCATGGTAAGTTGTAAGGATCAAGTGGCAAACAGTGGCAATCAGATAACAAACTTTGGTCATACTGTAATTTACACTACAGTATAGCGAGGCGGCAGGAGATTACAGAGATAGTCAACACGGAAAATAAAACCATCGTCATATACGTATAGCCAAAAGGCTGTAGACGTGACAGAACGAAACCATAGCATATGGTCGGCGTATACGACTGCTACAGGAAGACACGCAACCAGAAGGCGAAGGACATAGCCGATGATACATATCAGCTTCGTCGGAGGATGAGGCACACGTGAGATTGGTGTGTGAAGGGTCAAAGGTTACCATGAAGGTGTCGTAGTGAAACGATTGGCGAAGATTCATCAGTTGTGATGTTCGGCGGGCAATACGGGTTGTGGGCAACGTTCATGATACTTGTGAAGAAGATCATGACGGAGGACTTGAAGGTACATTAACCGGTTAGCATCGGCATGGGTGGTACATAAGTCGAGGTTTTAAAGATGTGATGGCCGGGAATTGAACCCGGATCAACTGCTTGGAAGGCAGCTATGCTGACCATTATACCACCATCGCAGTTTAGAAAAAAATAAACCTTAACCGACACTTTTGCCCTCACAGCCATCAAGGCAACTAGGGTTCGTTTGAAAAAGGCAAAGGCCGTATGTTCGGCAGGGTCAGAGTTCGGTGAGGGTAAGTTACCATTCCCATAAGCGGGAGACAAAAAAAGGGGGGGGGGGGGAATTTGAAGCTTAAAGGTGCGTCGACAACATGGTCATTAGCGCCAACCTCAGTCACAGTGCAGTGGTCTGGGTTACCACTGCACCACACAATACAGAGATGTTATTCAAACCCCAAATCTAAGTCTTGTCATACATCTGTACCTCCTGGAAGAATTGAAAAACACCGGGCAGGAGTACAGACTTATCACCCAACTGACGCGCAATGCCATGCGGAAGATGGGAACGATGACGAAAATGGAAAACAATGGAAAAGTCGACCCCGTTCGTTGTCCAGAAGGTCCAGGAAGGGGCAGGCGACGATCATGAGGAGAACAGCTGGGCTCATCTTGTAATTCAGATGGATCAATCATCAAAAAAGTAGATAGCGCAGCAAAAGATGTGTTTGGCCCATGGCAAAGCAGAGGGTTCGGTGAAGGCTTGTTATGCGGTGAGAGACCCGTGGCAGTCAGCAAAGGCTGGTGGTTTTTCCCCTTTCGCCGAAGGTAGTGTTCGGCGAAGGCTAGTTTACGTTCGGCGAAGGCTTGACTTTTGGCGAAAGGTAAAATCGGCAAGGGTGAAGGCTTGTACTTCAAGCTAGGCAAAGAGACTTTCGGCGAACATGGGCATCCGTCAGGTGCTGTGAAGGGAACCAGTTCATCAATGAGGAATCGTCTAAGGTTTTCCGACGTTTATAGCGTAGGAAAGTGAAGTCAGATGGTGAAATACAGCAAGAAGAGGAAGAAGAACGTTCGGCGAACGTGCTCAGTAAGAAGAATGAAAGCAAACATCAGGGAGGGATCTTTCGGCGAACGGCGTCTTTCGGCGAACGTCGAAGCGGGAGGGTAACAATGGCGGTGTGTTGCAGCTGGAGGCTGGAGGAAAAGAGATGGTTGGCTAACGCCGTAATACCATTTATGGAGGGTCTGCACGTGCTGGCGCATGCGCAGATGGGCGGTTCAGCTGGGCGTATCGAGAGAGTTTTGAATCCTCCAGGGTAACAAGCACTCAGGAACTGAATGCAATTAAATTTACAGGTAGTGTGATATTTTCAACCGGCAAGTAGAAAGTAATTTTCAAAAATAAACGGCTTCCTAGCGCCCAAAAACTACTCAGAATCCACAATGAACATGTCAGCAATCCCTGCTCGCATTTAGAATTAAATATCACTCACTGTAATTAGTGCTATGAACGTCTGGAAATACTGCAAGGAACGGGAATTCAAAATATCCGCCATAACACGAAGCTCCTCCCACTGCTGACAGGCACGGCAAAACCACATAAACTATACTATGCATCGCATTACACATTCCTAAAAGCATGTATAACTTCAAACTGGCATTCAAGGATCACGTAAAGCGCGAGTAAATAATACAATTTAAAGTTTTACCTTCATAGCCTAGTTTGCCAATCAGAGCGCACTATGATCGTCACGTGAGTAAACAAGAGCACATGCTTACATTGAACGGACTCGGCAGCAGACGTGGCCGTGGCGTTGCTAATCCTCGTATTGGACTGCTACGAAATTTTTCCATACACTATCCCTATAGCGGTACGTCGCAGCAACTAATGATTTTTTACACTTAGATCTTTGTGTAGTTGTCTGTAAACAAACACTTCCAAACACTTGTGTGTTTACGGCCAGCGTTTTCGTTCCAGTGACAAATCGCGATATTTGTACGCATTACGTAGATTTTACTAGAGAATGAAATTCGCTTGTCTTGAAAATGTTTAGTACGTTGTTGAAACTTTCAACAAAAGCGGTGCTCAATCCAAGCACATAATTGTCAGCGTCGTGGTACACTGGATTTTCGCGAATAACTTTCTGGAGCATTGTTGCAGCGGCTGGTGAAGTTATGACCCAACAACTGGGTTTGTAGTTGGGATCACGGTTGCAACGTGAAGCTAAGCGGCAATCGTCGTGGCGGTTTTGATAATGCTCAAGAATGTTATCCAACATGAATATTAACTGTTTGGCATCCTTTTGGCAGTGACGAACCGACCAGTTAAAATGAGTTTTTACAGGCTCGATTTTGTCGTACAATTGTTCATGCCATGTCAACGCATGTTTTTTGTGAGAGCCAGCACCAACAAGTTTTAGTTTTTTTTTTTAACGATTTAGTCGCATGCCACTAATCATTCTGATTTACCGTTTCTGGCCTCTCTTTACGTAGATATTTATTAATGGACGTATTTCTACCGTGAACGTGCACTTAATGGGCGTACATGAACTGTCAAACTGCGAGTAAATTCGCTGAGTGCCAAGTAGTTCGTGTCGTTGCGTGACTGGGTCGTCTCGTTTAGTTAAGTGGCTGTGACTGATCACTTTGTGGGATTCTAATCCGAGGCACACCACGTCGGTACCTTTAGCATTTTTCCTCCAACCAAGTCTGGCATCGGTCATAATGCCAATGCCATCCAATTCTTCCATCATTGCTATCTCTTCCAACAACGAGGCCTGAAACGATGCAGCACGTTCAGTTTCTACAGGCAACACTAAATTGTTAGTTATCTGTTGTAGTGCTTCCTTACTAAGGCAGTTAATATTTGCTCCAGCAAACAACCTACGATACTGGATAGGAAGACAACCGGACATAACAGCAACAAAACCTAGACGGTAATTGACGTAAAATTTTCCACTAGGCAGGTACGGAGAAGAGTTCCACGGCAATGAGTGGCCGTCACTACACAACAGCACACCCATCCACACGTGGCCACGGTAACGATTTCTTCGCAGGTGTAACACTTTTTTTTTTACAAAACTGGTCGTGGTACGCAACTTTGCCTAATAAATTTTGCATCGCAGATACAGCAACGAGAAATATGGCCGATTTACCTCGTTTTTTGGGCAATGCAAGTATTTTACAGGCATTTCAATTACATTAAAGGTGCACTTGACAAAATGTTCTCGCTTGACGTCGACGCACTTGGTGGGGCATTGGCTGGCTCTTGCGGGTGGCCTGCTAACCAAAAATTCAACACTAAATCCAACACGTCCGTGTTTGTCACCAAACCTGAACGTTTCTTGACGTCTTGAAATTTTTGCATTATCTGTTGATGCCAATCATTATCACCGCCCCATTCAATATTGAATCGTGGTGCTCGTTTTTTATCCATTTTCACGAACAAAGCAGAAACTAACCTCTCAGCACCACAAAACCACCCTAAACTTTTACTGACGAAACAGTAATGATGCAATAGCTACACTTTCCCTGCCAGCGGTTTGGACTCGTCCAGTTTTTAACATGTTCGAACCTATAAACTATCTTTTCGGGAGGGAGAAGTAGTTGTTATGCTTGTTTCTATCTACACACACGCTAGTGTGTCGCGCCAAGTTAGGCAACAAACATCACATCAATTCAATTGTCGAGGTTGTGAACCATTGTAGCGCGACGCCATTGCGTCAGTGTCTTATATCTTGAAGCATATTTGGGCACATTTCAGGTACTTGGGGAAAAATAATAATGCGGTACAAAAGCTTAAATTGTGTTGAAATCGAGAGCAATGACCCACCTGACAAAAATTAACTCGTGCTTGAATGCCAGCTACGCTGCTTTCAATGCAAGATCTGCTTCTCAATAACGTTGAAAATGTGTTACTACCTAGCTAGCTAGCTAGCTAGTCCGCTCATCCCCATGTTAAATTCCATAGGGTAATTATTCATCGATTCCGAAATAACGGGAAGGCTTCCAGCTATAAAATTGGACGAATGGGTGCAGTACAATACGAACTGCGTACCTTTTATGGTTTGGAGCCTGGGGGCGTAACAGGGATGGCGTGGGAGGGCGCGTTAAGTACGAAAATATTGTTATAACCATTGTTAGTATTGTCGGCATCGTCTCTCATTGGACGGGCAAAGTTCCGACAATAAGAACGTGTATACTGACGTACGTGCCTAGGCACACACTAGTGTATCACGATAAATCTAAACAACGTTGCAAAGAAATTGTATTCACGCTCAATTCACGAAAAATAAACCAAGTGTAAAAACAAAGCTAAAAATTGGTAAGGAGGCCACCAAGTTGAGAGTGGTTCGGCCCTTCAAAGGAGTGATATCAACACACCAAAACTAACTAAATACAACAAACTACAACAAAATTAAAACCAAACCAAAAGCCAATAAAGAGATGACTAAGTTGAGAATGGTTCGGCCTATAGGCAAAAGGTAGTTGCAAATTGTTGAAAACCAATTTCTTGTTGACGTGGCACTTTATTACTCATCTGCACGGTAGTGGAGTTGAGTCAATACACAATTAAAAAAAAAGGAGTGATATATCAAAAACCAAAACTGGTAAAAGGGACCGCTAAGTTTCGAATGGTTCGGCCCTTCAAAGGAGTGATATCAACACACCAAAACATTCGCCAACTTAATCGCACCGAATAATACTTTGGATGTTAAATGAAAACTTGAACATTGCTACCGAAAGTAGCAATGTTCCAGTTTTC
>JAHWFP010049207.1:86712-97226 GCA_023313725.1 Lithobius niger | reverse complement strand
TTGCTACCGAAAGTAGCAATGTTCCAGTTTTCATTTAACCTTCGAATTATTAAGCGGTGCGATTAACTTGGCGAATGTTTTGGTGTGTTGATATCACTCCTTTGAAGGGTCGAACCATTCGAAACTTGGCGGTCCCTCTTACCAGTTTTGGTTTTTGATATGATTAATATTTCTTCAGTGCGCGTTTAGGTGGTTTTGTTTTTAATATTGTTAATTCTTTTAATACAATTTAATATTAAAAAATATTTCTTAGGTATTATTTTGAATATGTTTTTAATAATTTAAAATCGATGCGACTACAATTTCGATTCGCCTTGCACCTCCAACCTCTCGGGTACGAATGAGTCTATCCCTATTTGCAACAACAATTCTTGGAAAAGAAACTGTACACTCTTGGACCTTGATCATTCGTCCAAGGTATCATGGCGGCAGTTTTGGGATCGTGTGTGAGAGATGAGCGATCAGGGTTCACAAGAAATGTGCACAGAGAAAACGCTTGCACAGCATGGCCACGGAAGAAATAAGACTCCGAATTACAACTGAACAACGGGCAGTGATAGAGGCCCTATTGCTGAAAATGAATGGAATTTTGAAAACGTCATTAATGAAATTCCAACAGAGGAAAATGTTCAACAAATGGTAGAAAATAACATTGACAATCCACCTTTTGTAATAGCGATGTTGCCAGGTGAAGATGAATGCCTGCATTGTTTTTCAGCCCCCTGTATCATGGCAGAAGCTAATCGGCAGATGTGAAGGTTTGAAGAAGCAAGACAACCAAGTGAGACAAACAATATAGAAAGAAAACGTATGTACAAACGATTTTGGACGATGCTTTTGCATTGCGGTGTTTGGCACGATCCACGTTACATAGAACGGAAAAGACAGGCACTTGACTTAGACCCTCATTATCAACAATTTGCATACCACCGTCGAGATTTGCCGCCGAAACTGCGTTTTAAATTTAGTGCGAGATTGGCTTCCAAATCCGTCTAAAATACCTTAGATGGGACATCGTTGGGAATAAGGTAAAAATATTGAAACTTTTAGTATTTTGTTAACTCACCAAGCACTGCTTTTTGTTACTGAGCATTTTGTTTTTACGCTGAAATGAAATTCACGGAGACCTAGTGTGATGAATATAAACTGATTTAAATTTTTTTTAATTGATTGTCATCGCACGGATCAGTGGCCCCCCCCCCCCAGCATGTAGAAACTGCATGAGATTTCGATTCAGTCTGATTTCAAACTCCCCTCCCAACGTCTCCCATTACTTACTTGGCCCTTCACGTAGGCATCCTGAATCCTGCACAATTCAAGTATGATACAATTAAAATCCTATTATTTCTCTTGCATTGACTTGTAACATTTTATAAAACCATGAACAAAATTATTTATAATAAAAATCAGTACATGGAAAAATATTTGTTTTCTAGTTTCATTTGGTTTTTAGAATGTTTATTAGCTTTTCTTTCCATTCATAAACTTAAGTGTGGCTCACCAATGGCTACAAGCACGTGCTGTTAGTTTACTATGCCCACCTGCTCTATAGCAGCCAATGAATGACTGAGGGAGGAGCTAAAGAAACGGTTGGCCACGCCAACCCATGGGTCCCAATACCCGGCCTTTAAAGACGTACTGTAATACTGCATACGCTAAAATCATTTAAAAATACAAAACTCCAGTAAAATTTTAACATTTTGCCTCGCAACTCCTAAACAATAAGAGAATGCTACTTGTAGTTTGGACCATTTGGAAAGCTGGCGAAAAAACCTTCAAAATGGTGTATTCAAAAGTCAAATTCGGACGACGAAAAGTGAAAATATCTATGATTTGGTTTATTACCGATTTATCAGGGTTTTCCCTGCCGATCCTGATTTCCACCAATACTGCAAATATCGGTAGAGATCGGTATCGGCCAGCCTTACTATTTAGACTTTTTTCCCCTTCAAAAGGTATTCAATGTGGTAATCACAAGAATATCAATTTTCTCTCATCAAAATGAAATACTTACCTCGAATTTTCATTCCATTCATATTACAATGCACTCCACCAACTAATAACAATAAGAGAGCCTTCTTGATATCTTCATGGCCATAGATTTCGGGCGCAATGCTGCATGCCAGCTTGTCGTAGAAATCATCCTCTAAAACGATATTTACAATTTGTTGAACCCTCGTGGAAATGAAGAAAACCTCCATTCAGAAATGTTTTAATATTTTTTCTCCAGCAAACATTTTTAAATAAACGAACAAATTACCTGCAAGCTGCTTTACTTCCTCGTCAGACATTTCATCTCCAGTTATTTCGTCATCATCAGTTTTGTTCATCTTGACTAATCTCTGCAAGCATAAATCAATTTGATGCAGTTATTACCGTTGGGAAAAAGGGCGCGAACACTATCGACTTCGTGCTGAGGCTTGTGAAAATGGATAGTGCGAAGTAAGACTCGTGCTAACAAAGCCGCACTTTTCACTGTTGTCGCACTTCATGATAAGTCGTCGCCATGTGAAGGAGTGTTCTCCTGCTTAGATAATGTCGAGACAATGCGTCTGCTGTTAGTGTAGATATGCTACGTGATAGGCAGGGCTCGAATTACAAGGGGCACAAAGCGCAATTTGCGCTCCTGCACTGACAAGCAGTGCCCAGTTCAAGCTTTGGGAGAGCAAAAATTTGCGCCAACAAAAAAGGAAAATAATTTTATTTTTCTCAGTAAACTTTCCAGCGGTTTTCTTTGCACTTCCCTAGTGGCAGAATCACGCGACGCACGATGTGTGTCCACACAAAATTACCTTCTCTGGCGACTAATCAAATCTCTTTTTAAAATGCAAGCCTTTTAACAAACTTTTGCCTTTAGTTTGTACGCTTGTTTGGCTGTCTCTCTCCTACCACGCTCTGTCCATCATGCTTGCATGTGCTTTCCTCTATCTATCAGACCTCTTCTGCTGCCGCATGACGTCATTGTAATAATAAGCAGGCGTCAGAGAAAGTTATGTTAGCAGTGCGGCGAAAATATTTTTTTAAATACTTGTTAAAAATTTAAAAGCTAGGGGCCGAACGAATGTTTGAATATAAGAGCACATTCAAATAGGATAGGATAGGCCTATATCCTATTTGAATATTCTTAACAAAAATGCTATGTATTTTCAAGTATTTGTTTGTACTTAAAAGTTTTTTGATTTTTCTGTGAGCTTCTCGAGTCCAAGTCAGTCGCAACTATGTATTCGTTCCTTCCCTCCCAGATACGTTGTAGTGGGAATGGTCCATGCGTTTTGGATTGGGGTGGCGGGAGGGGTAGGCGGTTCCAATTTAAACTTGTTAGCACTTTTTATGTTTTGGATTGTACCGTACGCCTTGCTTAGGATACTAAATTAAACTTTGGTACTTTAAAAAAAAAAATGGGGGCGGGGGGGCGGGGGGCGGCCATAGACAGCCCTAAACACAATAAAAAAAACTTATTGAAAAATTTATTCTAATATTAGCTTTTTTGTAATATTAAAATTTTTACCTGCATTTTATATGTATGTAAAGAAAATTAAAAAAATTTGTAATACAAAGCTCTTTTTCCCTGTAGCTATTTTCCCCAGACCTTACCCCACAAAAAAAGTGCATGCAGCATTTTCTGCACAATTATGAAGATGAAAAAATCTAAATATGTGAAAATGTTGATATTAATTAATGAACAGACGAGCACTTTACGATATATTAGCCCTAAAATACGAGTAAGCAGCAGTTTTTCTTATTTTGGATGCGAAGTTTGTTTAAAATTCTAAGTTAAATGGTTTTTAATACATAACTTCAGAACGGGTGGAGCTAACGACTTGTGGTTTACACCATCGGAAAGCTGGCGAAAAAGGGTTAAAATGGTGTATTGGAACGTCAAAAATCGGTCAATATTAAGCGAAGTTATGGGTGTTTCCGTATACATCGAAAAAAGTGCAGCGTATATTTGATCCAATTCGGTTTATCGGCACATCGGAGGTGGACATCGGCGGTACCGATATATCGGAATTACCTCCGATAACTGGCAATACAGATATGAATCCGATAATCGGCACATCCCTAATTGTAACAAAAGAGTACGGAAAGGGAGGGCGTATTGGAAAGTTGAGATGTGAGTGTGAACTGACGCAAGAAGCGGGATCGTGGTGATGGACCGGTTCCTCGACACAGCGATACAGAAGTTCTGAGTCAAACGTAAGGCAAGACTCGAAAGCCGAGGGCCGCATAGGGCGCTTTGTGCTGGCTGAAGAGGGAGTAGCACAGGGAGTCAATCCAGGAAAAACTGGCACAAAAGCGGTGGCAGTATCGAACTGCCACACGCTGTAAGGAGAGATCTTGGGAAGGTCTAGCGCAGAAGGGGCTGATACTCAAGCGTCGAGAGGACCGGTGCTAGGCAAAAATTGCGGGACAGTGACCAGGGGACCGGTGAAGTTGGTAAAAGGAAGACCGGACAATGGTGGCACCGTTGGTGGACCGTCAGTGGTTGCCGGTATAGGGGATTCCGGTGACGCAGCGATAGGTTCAGGCGTGTCGCGAGGCGATACTTGACGCTTGGCCGACTTGGCATGCTAACCTGGCTACTAGAGGAGGAGGTGCGGGATGACCGACGCAAAGGAAGAGGAGTCCGGTGGAGACGAGACTTGGATCTTGCCGCGTGTTATGCCCGCCAAGTCGACGGGGCTGATGAGATCGGAGACTTCCAGTTAAAGATATTGGAGACAAGAACCTCCTCCAAGGATGGAGTCTTAATGAGTTCCTAAAGGCGGGTAATTTCTGCTACAAGTGATGAGTTGGATTCTTTAAGAAAACGAATGGTGGTTTCATGTTCACCGCAAGCCGCACGTAAAGCAAGAAGATCGAACGCTTCGGCTCGGAATGTTTAAGAGTTCCAGTCTAACGGCGTGGCACTGTGCTATATCAATAGCAAGGAAGGATGCCACGTTTGAATCAAATTGTGCGAGAGCTTGTGCGGGAAGGGGCACATGTTGGAGAAACGTTGCACGAATACTGTCCGAAGAAAGAAACGGGGAACCGAAAGTTGCAGGAAAATTAGCTGGAACCGCAAATGACAAACGACACCGAACTGGCGGGGACGAGTGGTCTCGAAGCCGAGTGCATAGCGGGAGGCCGAATCTGTAGCGTAGACGGTGAACTTGGCACCAGAGGACCAGTCAGAGGTGCCCGAGTCGGTAGGACGGGAGACTGCAGAACGGAAGATGGGGGAGTAGCAACTTGACGGACCAATGGTTTGGCTTTCGGGAGCGAAGGAGCTGCAGAAGTGTCTGTACAAGAATGGTTTTTAGTTTGCAAGCCCAGTGCAGCCTTGGCTTTGCTTTTCGTAGGAATATGGATGGGGGTGACTGTGGAACCTGGCGTTTTCGGTGCACGATGAACCTTAGCTTTCTTCGTTTTGGGTAGAGAAGATGGTACCGCAAACGAGTAACCAGACGATGACGGTAGGGAAAGACTGGCAGACTGGAGTGACCGCGCTTGCTTCCATAGAACCGCACAACGTTGGGACCGTTGATGACGGGCATTTTTTATTCATGTTGTTTCCTTTATCGTGGCACAAATGCTGCACTTAACTGTATACCAGTCGCATTTTCTATGATATTGGCAGCATGGGTGGGGATCAAAATGCTGCTTGGCACCAGAGGCAACTGCAACGCTCAGGATCAGGAAACACCACAGGAGCTGAAGAACTGTTAACACTTGTTGGGTAGTCGAAACAGTCAATTGTCAGAAGTAGTGGAATTCACAGAAGAGGAGACTGGATCCATGATGATCGAAAACGATGACGCGTTTTTTCGACATGGAAATTTTCAATTTTAGTTCGCTACAGCCCGTAATTTTATGAAATCGTTCTCCAAAACTATTAAAGCAATTTATCTGATTTTTTCTGGGCACCTTAATGAATATCTGCTGCGTGCATGTAGCAAGTTTAAGATCATCGTGTCCAATATGTTTCGCAAGAATAAATATTTCGTTAGTGCTTCACTCCGTGGGTCACCAAAGAAAAAACACTCCATGCGCGACGACAATTTCTTTTTTCTCACTCCTTAAAGGGTTCAGAAGCAGCATAGCTGCTAAGTTGTTTCCACATGGTGATGAAGCAATGGACAATGGCAAGTGCATTTTCATGTCTACTGACCAAATGGAGAGTGTCGCACAATTCACATTCGTGAAGCTTGTACTGAAGGCTTCAGCCAAGCTTATTTTTTAAGGCTGTGCCGGTGCCGATACCGGTACCGAGACCGGCTGCCGGTACCACTGGTACCGGTATCGGACCGGCACCGGGTTAAGAAGTACCGGAATCGGCTTATTTTTTCCAGCATCGGCATTTACGTACATTAATATTTTGACATCTTCCCAACGCTAATAAAAATTAAGCAACTTTTAAATAGATAATCTGCTATGTCTTACTTTGGATTCACGATCCAAATTAACTCACCATGCCGCTAAAAATGCCTGCCGTAACGATTAGGCCTAAAGGGCTCTCTCTCTCTCCGATAAAACACAAGCAGCCATTTCCTCAAGGTCACGGCAGGACCGCACTTCCAGCACTCGGCAAAGTGGTTGGGTAAAATACTTTCATTCTCATTCAACATGTCGGAAGATCGCTTTTATTATTCCATTAATTAAAAAATTATTTTAGTCAAGTTAATTGTATAATTAAAACCAAAAATTATTCGAATTTCGTATCGAAGTGAAATTCTGCTGACAAAAACCGGAAATGAAATGACGCATTGGCGTTGCGTTAGGCCTAACTTAACATCGTGGTGTCGTTTTTTACTCTTGGTTTCGCAGTTTCCCATGCCGCAGGCACGTGACCCGTCGGCCGTTCATTCGTGATGTCACGCGAAGCGAGTCAAGGTCGTATCCATTGGTGCTAGCAGGAGCGCGTTCGCTTGCGGGCAACCGGTCAATATGGCCGCTCAGGACGAAATGGTAGTGAGTGTTCAGCGATCGTAAATATTGGGGGAATAAAGCAACTTTAAACTATTTTTACGGTAATAAAACACAAAATAATGATTTCGGAAGTAATAACAGGCATTGTGACGGAAGAATATCGAGTGGATGTTATCATTCCGAGTACTGTAAGTTGGAACTTTCGTTAGCGCTGTTTACATAGTCGAACTTTAGGATTTTTTTAAATAAAGAAAAGGTAGGACGATGGTCCCAATTATATTTCTGTTCAATAATTTACAACATAATTATTACGTCTGCGAATTTTATACGCCAAGACCGCATAGTTTTTTTTAGTACAATTTATTTTCGTGAGGCATGCAACTTGTTCATGGCATCCATGTTGCGGCCATGGACTTTCTCGCTCGCGAATTGAAAAAATGACGTGGACCTAAAAGGGTTAAAGTGGATTGCTTCACTTCACAAGTTTTGGTCAAGGGCGAGCTTTCGTATGCTTGTTGTAGACGTGCACACTAAAGAACATAGAAAGCTGTCGCTTGCCTTACGCATCAAACATACAAGAGAAAATAAGTTACGGCTTGTACTTAAACTCCATTATAATGACACATCCTTTCCAAAGACCCTAGGCCTACCACTATAAAGCAGTTACACTGCAGATGCATTGCAAACATGTTACAATTAGTTTTATCCTCAAACCAAGACAAGTACACGAGTAAAAGAAAATAAGGCAGTACCCTACGCAGATTCAAGCACTTTCACGGATAAAAAAAAATTAAACAAAACTCTTAAGGTTTTCAACCCTTGCAAATATGTAAGCCTCGGCATGAACTCCTATAGTCTCGCCCAGAATTGACATAGACCAACGAAATTCGGTATTTGGGGTCGTGTCGTAACTATTTCACCACATAACACATTTTAATGACAACAATCAAACCGTTCGGCGTCCACAGCATGGTCATTTCTTGTTGTTGTTGTTGTTCTTCTTGTTCTTGGGACTCTTTGCCCTCACCTGGAGACCGAACCACTGAACCGATTTTCAATTTGTGTAGCTTAAAATGAAGGTATTAACACCGACCAGGGCCTTTTGAACCCGATTTTGATGTGACTGCATTATTCTCGTCGGCAGAGCAATTATTATTGCAGAGCACTGGGCAGAAATCCTTAATGTTGCTGTTGGGACTCTTTGTCCTCGCCTGGAGATCGAACCACAGAACCGATTTTCAAGTTGTATAGCTTAAAACGTAGGTATGGACAAGGCCTAGGGCCTTTCGCAGGCTATTTTAACGTAACTACAATATTCTTGACAAGGAAAGCCAAATGGGCTAAAACTTTTGCTCCCACCTAGAGATCGAACCAATGAACCGATTTTCAATTTGTGTAGCTTAAAATGTAGGTATTAACACCGACCAGGGCCTTTTGAACCCGATTTTGATGTGACTGCAGTATTCTCGTCGGCAGAGCAATTATTATTGCAGAGCACTGGGCAGAAATCATTAATGTTGCTGTTGGGACTCTTTGTCCTCGCCTGGAGATCGAACCACAGAACCGATTTTCAAGTTCTATAGCTTAAAACGTAGGTATGGACAAGGCCTAGGGCCTTCCGCATGCTATTTTAACCCTTTTAGGTCCACGCCATTTTTTCAATTCGCGAGCGAGAAAGGCCATGGCCGCAACATGGATGCCATGAACAAGTTGCATGCCTCACGAAAGTTAAATTGTACTAAAAAACTATGCGGTCTTGGCGTATAAAAATTTGCAGACGTAATAATTATATTGTAAATTATTGAACAGAAATATAATTGGGACCATCGTCCTACATTTTCTTTATTAAAGAAATTCCTGAAGTTCGACTATGTAAACAGCGCTAACGAAAGTTTCAACTTACAGTACTCAGAATGATAACATCCACTCGATATTCTTCCGTCACAATGCCTGTAATTACTTCCGAAATCATTATTTTATGTTTTATTACCGTACAAATAGTTTAAAATTGCTTCATTCCCCCAATATTTACGATCGCTGATAGCTCTCTACCATTTCGTCCTCAGCGGCCATATAGGGATCGACCGATACAGAAAAATACCGATCCGATCCGATACCGATTTTCCCCTCACACGCCGATCCGATACACCGATACAGATATACCGATACCGATTTAAAAAAAAAAGTCAATGGGTCAGAAAGTCAAACGCATACTTCATCATTATGAAACTGGTGTGCAAGAAAATTAAATTTCTAATTTTTTTTTCTCAGTGGTGGTAGATCCGCAAGTGTACCTTCGACTGTAAAAAAAAACCCAGAGTACACTGCAGATAGGCCTAATCCCAAGAAGCCCTGCCCTGATTCTGGCAATGCACACACGTTGAATTCACTAAGCTGCTGTGCAGATAACGTCATGGGATACAAGCGATGCTATGCAGGAAAGGTTTCTCACAAGCTAGGTGGTGTAGCCAGCGTGCACGGAAGTTGGTCGTATCGGCTAAAATATCGGTAAATAAACACCGATACAGATCCGATACCGATACACAAAAAATACCGATAATATCTGTAAATACCGATACCGATATTAATATCGGTCTATCCCTACGGCCATATTGACCGGCTGCCCACAAGCGAACGCGCTCCTGCTAACACCAATGGATACGACCTTGACTCGCTTCGCGTGACGTCACGGATGAACGGCCGACGGGTCACGTGCCGCGAACGAACCAATCGGCGCACGCGATCGGGAAGAGTTTGAACAAGGGCCGTTGAAACAGCACATTTCATTCGAGGAATACAGGCAGTGACGTTGGAGCTGATGACATCATTTTTCGCGGGCTAGAAAATTGGGAATCCCCTCTCTCGAACGCGCTCAAGATGGCGGCTGCACGTTGCGTATTTCCGGAGATACAATCGTTTGAACCGAGGGCTGTTTTCAGCTAACAAACGCAATTTTCACGTCAATTTTAGCGACGATGCCAACAATAACATCGACTTAAGGTAATAAAAAGATGATTTGAATTAAATAAATCGAAATAAACCTTTAATATATGTTCCAAAATACCTACGTCAATCGGAGTTAGCCTCCGATGTACGCAATAGGTTTTTTTTTATTTTTTTAAACAGGGCGTAGAACTGAGGGAACGGCAGATCGTCGTTTGGTCTTTTTTGCAGTTGAATTGCGACAACGATATATCATCGTTCGGACCTAAAAGGGTTAATGTAACTACATTATTCTTGACACGGAAAGCCAAATGGGTTAGAACTTTTGCTCTCACCTAGAGATCAAACCAATGAACCAATTTTCAATTTGTACAGCTCTAAATGTAGGTATTAACACCAATTAGGGCCTTTTGAACACGATTTTGATGTTACTGCAGTATTCGCATCGGCAGACCAATTATTATTGTAGAGCACTGGGCCGAAAACATTAAGTGAAGTAACAACTTTTTGCAGAAATTTTGCAGAAAACATAAATTTGGTACACAAGTCTTTCTTAACAGTAAAAATCGAACCAGCCATGGACCCCAATGAAATACCCAAAGTGCCATCAGTGCCCCTCCCCCCTCCCACCCCAGAACCTCCTCGTGATGCCTCCCAGG
>JAHWFP010049207.1:73246-86312 GCA_023313725.1 Lithobius niger | reverse complement strand
CAGATATTAGAAAAAGACATGTAAGCCATCAGCGTCGCACTAATACGCGTAAAAGAAGCTCCAGCTTGTTTTTTGGGTCGCTGGAGATTCTTTTACACGTATTAGTGCGACGCTGATGGCTTACATGTCTTTTTCTAATATCTGTTCCTTTAGGGCTTTAAGTTTTTTAAGGCTTACATCCGTATTTTATACGCTTGAGCATTTAATACTAATTAACTAAAAATTCAAGCACTTTAAAGGATAAAATACAAATTTACACAAAATTTCATGGTTTCCCAGCCTTGCAAACATTACCCAAAAATTCAAGCACATTCACAAATAAAAAAAACAAATATACACAAAATGCCATGGTTTCCAAGCCTTGCAAATATTAACTAAAAATTCAAGCCCTTTAAAGGATAAAATACAAATTTACACAAAATTTCATGGTTTCCCAGCCTTGCAAACATTACCCAAAAATTCAAGCACATTCACAAATAAAAAAACAAATATACACAAAATGCCATGGTTTCCAAGCCTTGCAAATTATTAACTAAAAATTCAAGCACTTTCAAGGATAAAAAACAAATTTACACAAAATTTCATCGTTTCCCAGCCTTGCAAATATTACCTAAAAATGCAAGTACATTCACGAATAAAAAACAAATTTACGCAAAATTCCAGGGTTTCCAAGCCTTGCAAATATTAACTAAAAATTCAAACACTAGCATGGATAAAAGTAGAAAATTCCAGGGTTTCCAAGCCTTGCAAATATTAACTAAAAATTCAAACACTTCATGGATAAAAACATAAAATTCCAAGGTTTCCCCGCCCTGCAAATATAACTAGAAATTCAAGCACTTTCAAGGATAAAAAACAAATTTACACAAAATTTCAGGGTTTACAAGCCTTGCAAATACAGGGTGGTCCACAAAAAACTGACGACCCAACATTTTGTTAAGTCCAACTTTTCTAGTTAGTACTCCTCAGAAACAGGAGAGAACAGAAATCTTCCGGTTTCATTAATTTGATTTCTTTCCTTACTCGGTTTTGAGGGGTGCTAACTAGAAAAGTTGGACGTAGAAAATGTTGGGTCGTCAGTTCTTTGTGGACCACCCTGTATTAACTAAAAATGCAAGTATATTCACAGATTTAAAAAAAAAATAACCCAAAATTCCAGGGTTTCTAAGCCTTGCAAATATTAACTAGAAATTCAAGTACTTTCATGGAATAAAACAACAAAATACCAGTGTTACCTGGTTGATTTTGGTTTCTATTCCTGTTGAAAATATACATTACCTTTTTTAATAGCATTCTCCTTCTCAACGCTGTTTCAATTCTAGAGAAAATAAATCTAAGATGTCCTTCCGGTTCGCTACCTACTGCGCAGCCTCCTTCATATAAAAGTCGAAGCGGAGCGGCAGTGCTCACCTTTTCGACACCTCTATCGTGCCCAAATGGCGACTAGTGAGACATGTCTCGGAGGTAAAGGGAGGTGAAGACAGTGGGAAGTCTTCAGGAAGCAGCTTCCATGATTTCAGTGATAGGAATGTTGCTGTAGTTAGCCTAGGAAGTGGAAATTGCACGAAGTTCGTGGGCAGTTATCCTGATGTCCTCCGTGGCACAGTTGATGTAACTGTCTTGTAAACTTGTATAATGACACTCTTGAGTCAGGTAGCAATCATATGTGTAGACGTCCTGACTTTATTATTGAACGGAGGAAAAGTAGAGAGCGACCTCTGCGGATTGGTGTGGAGGCTTTGAGGTAAAAGCGGAGGGCTCGTACTGGGCATAAGGCATGTCCTTCATCGTCACCTGGTATGTTGGAGAGAAAGGAGATGTTGAAGGGATGAGTGCGCTCAGTGAGTTTTTGAGTTTTAGCACGGAATGATGAATGTCGGGTTAGCGTGACACCGGTGTAGTCCGAAAGGAAGAAAACAGTCCTATTTGGTTGCTAATAATGCCTGTAGTATTTACTGCAACGGAGGCAATCGGCTAAAGCTACCAGGAACTCGGTTTTCTTCGTTAGGTGATTAAGTTGAGGACATGGGTTGGTATGGCGGAGCCGTTTTATTTTAGCCGGAATAGGATTGTATTGTTTAGCAAATCCAGAAGAGGAACGGGATGCGAGAAACATCCCGGAGGAATGGTGGAAGGACTTGGTGAACCCGGGTAGGTTGGAGAGGATCCATCCTTAATGGAAGGAATGGATGAGGTTGTCCGTTATTCCTTTGCGAAGGAGTGGAAGGCAGCAAAGGTTGAAGCGGAGGAGGTCGCCCGTCCGCTGAATCGGCAGCATGTGGAATGCGAACATAGAAATGTGAGAAGTGCTCAGCATGACTACTCGCGGTGATCGCCCTAGGAGAAAAGATCTGAAAAGAGGCTGCGCAGGAAGATGCGCAGATGGTGGTGGCGCGGAGGGATATCATGCCCTTACTATAGAAGTCCAGTAAGCATCGCTGGAGGCGGAGGCCAATAGTAGGCAGTGAAATGGTCAGGAGCCAAGGAAGCTGCCCAGCAGTAGTGCGTAGTGGGTGGCAATGTCGGTAGTTGGTGGGTATCGTCAGGCGGAGGATCGGTGCAGCAGAGGCCTTCATACAGCGTGTTGGCTGCAATGAGGACGTCTGCCTGGGATACGGTACGCAAACCGAGGCGGAGGATGGGGTCGATGTGGATTTTTGCGAAAAGTAAGGCTTTTGGACAGCTTGTCGTGAGGACCTTCTTCCTGACGTTTCGCCATCCGTGCGATGGGGACGGATGAAGACGTTAGTAAGTTTAATATGGTGAGGATACTGCTGTTCCGAGAGGGAACAAGTCCCCCCCCCTCCCTCCCCTTCCCGCGTTCCGCAGTGGAAGCAGCCACATTTTTATGGACAAGGCCGAGTTCCAGATCATGTTGAGAAACGGTAGATTGAACCGTGCAGGCGAACTCCTTAGGGATTAGCGTGGAGGAGAGGTGCACAGGTTGATGGTAGAAGAAGGGCTGGCTAGTCACAGCGTCGGAGTTTATATTTGAAAAGAGGGCTGTGCAGTAGGATGCGCAGATGGAGGTGGCGCGGAGGGATATTATACCCCTCAACGAAACAACAGCATCCAATGCTGGAGGAAGAAAGGTGTAAGACGATAGTAGATAGTGAAAAGGTCCAACCCAATAAAATTGCACAGAGGCATGCACAGTGGTGAAGGGGACCGAGGATGAGGAATGCCTTTGATCCAAACTGATCCGAATGCTGCTAACACGCAACGATGACGTGAGCCACCCTAGGCAGAAGCCAACAGGAACGGGCGGGCCGAGGGGAGGGCGGAGGGGAAGCAGACGAACGCTGAATCGGACGAGGAGCTGGAAGAGCAACCGCATCGTGTGGTAGGCAGGAAAAGGAGATCCTGTTAGCTTTAGTCTTCATGGTCAGGGAAGGTCTGTTTTAATCTTCATGGACGGCGGAGGATTAGCGGGCGGATGAGGAGCGGAGGTAATGAATTCATTGGGAGACGTGGCCGTAGCATCGTAAGGCAGGGAGAATGATTCGGAAAGGAGAGGATTTGGAGGCGGAAGGGGCTCCAAGGAATACTGTTTCGTTGGAAGTTCAAGAATTTTCACGTTCTCAGCAACTGGTGGAACGGAGCTCGGCGAGGCGGAACGACGAGTGAGGGGAGGATGCAGCGTTTGTGCCGAGAAGAATGGTAAGAATAGGCAATGGTAGGATCAGCGGTGGGAAAGAAGACGCCTGTGGAGGCCGAGTCTGAAGGGACGACCGGAACGGAGGATGTTATTGTGGAACCATAGTTCGAAAAGCCCTTCTTTGAGCGGCTGAAGGAATGTGCTATAGGAACACGGCCGGAACGTCAGGTTGGTGCCTGGGAGATGTAAAGTTAACAAGGGTATAGGCCCTTCCTTAGCTGTTGGGACGGAAAATACCGCGGCATGCGGAGGGTCGGAAAGGAGACTCGGAGTCGGAAGGATGACGTTTACGTAGTTGAACACGCGGAGCAGAAGGACGGTTAAAAGGAGCATCCGCCCGTCGTGTGGTGTATCATTGTGTTAAGAATATTGGAATACCTCCATAGGAGGTGGCCAATACGGGAGGCGGAATGGTCTTTGAGGAACGGAAGCGTAGGACCCGTAACGGGACGTAGTGTCGCGTGGTAGTGGTTCCAAAGTAGGAACGGCAGACGAGAAACATTCCGGAGGAATGATGGAAGGACGTGGAGAACCCGGTGAGGGTGGAGGAGGGACATCCCCAACTGAATGAACGGTTGGAGTGTTCATAAATTTGTCTTGAAGCAACGGAAAACAAGATAAATTGCAAGAAGAGGAGCGGAGGGAGGCGTCCTTCTGTGGAACGGTGGTATGCGGAGGGTATCGTGGACCCGCGGGAGCTAGGGACGACCACTCGTGGTGATCGCCCCAGGAGAAATGAACCCGAGAGGACACAGCAGTAGTAGAAAAAATAACGAGCTGGTTGTATCGTCGGAGTATATACAGTGAAAACTCGTTTTAACGAACACGGTTTAAACGAATTATCGGTTTGTACGAACCAAAATTGTCTAATTAGTTGGCTGTAATGAAAATCCAATACATTTATTTCCGTTTACAACAAACACTGTTTCAACGAAATATCGGTTTTAACGAAATAATTTTACTGCTTTTTAACAAAATTTCCATCCAAGATTGGGTTTAACTAAATAGTTTTTCTTCCTTTTAGCGAAATTCCATCCATTTTCCTTTACTCTGTCAGCCGGCGAATGAATCATTGAGCCCTAACGATAGCTACAGCTTCAAGGTCAATGCAGTGGGTGGGGGGAGTCAGGTAGGAAGACAGCAAGAGAAGGGCTAGTCCATTTGTATTACTGGGAGGGGGAAGGAGAAAGTGAACTGTAGAACGTTGATCAGCGGCTGAACGCGATGGCGGGCAAAAAAAAAACGAGCGCAGCTAACTTTAAAAAAGAAAGTGAAAATTTTATTAGCAGTGGACGCAGGACGGAAGAAAACCCATGTTGCTGATGAATACCAGATCGCCAAAAGTACTTTGTCAACAATTATCAAGCAACGGGAGAAAATACTTGAAGCACACCATGAAAGAAAAACGGGAAAAAATCGGACACGTGTGCACGGTGCTGCATTTCCCGACATCGAAGCTGCACTCGTTAAGTGGATCCACACCGTTCGAGCAAAAAATGTCCCTATCAGTGGAACAATGTTGAAGCAGAAGGCAGAATCTTTTGTATTTCAACTAAAACATGAAAACTTTAAAGCTAGCAGAGGTTGGGTTGAACGTTTAAAAGTGCGTCATGGATTAGTGTTTCATGCTGTGTGCGGTGAGGCTGCCGGGGTTAACCCGGATGATTTAAACGAATGGAAAATGACAACGCTCTTAGGCTTACTGGCTGACTACGAGCCACACAACGTGTTTAATGCCGATGAAACTGGTTTGTTCTACAAACTGTTGCCAGAAAAAACACTGACCTTTAAAAACGACAGTTGTCATGGTGCAAAACAGTCGAGGGATATAATAACATTTTTACTTTGTGCTACCGGCACGGAAAAGCTAAAGCCGCTTGTGATCGGAAAATCAGCACGGCCGCGATGCTTCAAAGGCGTTAAGACTCTTCCCATCGATTATCATGCCAACGCAAAAGCATGGATGGTAAACACCATTTTTACAACTTGGCTCTTAGCACTTGACAAGAAATTTAACGCAAAATTTTGCTGTTCATCGATAACTGTTCAAGCCATAAACCTCTCCCAGTGCTTGAAAACGAATGCTACCTCTCACGTGCAGCCGCTAGACCAAGGCATTATTCGTAACATGAAGTTTCACTACCGAATCAGATTAGTTAACCGGAGCTTGATAAACATAGATTTGGTTAACAAATACGGAAACAAGCCATTTGAAATCAATCTAAAAGATGCAATCGACATGGCTACCTATGCGTGGTATCAAGAAAACAACCATTGAAAACTGTTTTCGGAAAGCTGGCTTTGTTTTGAAAGAGACCGACGTTCCCGAAGCAGACGAAACTGCCGTCGAACAAGTTGTTGCGAACGATGTGTGGGATGCTTATGTAAAAGTAACAAACTTAAAAAATGTTAAGTTTCGATGAGTTTGTTGATGCAGACAACAACACACCGACCACAGCAGAGCTTACAGACGAAGAAATTGTTGCTGCCGTGTTTAATAAAGACCATAATCTAGGAGGTGTACACGATGAGCTTGATGCATCCAGCAAAGCAGAAATTACAATAAAAACAAGTCTGCAAGCTCTACAGTACACGAACGATGTGAAACTATTTTTGCAGTTTGGTGTAAACTCACCTGACGAAGTTCTTCGAAAGCTACATGACATAGAAGACCACATTCTTAAAGTTGCCGTGCAAAATGTGAAGCAGCAAAAAATAACACATTTTTTTGTTAAAACGTCAGCTGCAATATAACGTTGACCTGTAGGCCTAAACAGAATTTACAACTGTAGCCTATGCTTTTTTTCTTTTATAAGGAATAGGCTAATTTAAAAAAAATGAAATAGGCCTATAAATGTATTCACATAACTTAACCTGCTATATGGCAGCCTATGCATGTTTTTTCTGTCACAAAAAAATGCATAGGCTACCCATAGCAAGAAAAGTTATGCGAATACATTTCTAGGCCTATTTTATTTATTTTTTAAATAAATAAATAAAATAGCCTGGAAATGTATTCACATAACTTGTCTTGCTACTGCTTAGGTGTGCAGTTTTAGTTTCAGTAGGCTATCAAAACGTGCAAGTTATACAAGAATAAATTTAGGTAGTAGACTACTAGGCCTACTTGCTGTTTTGTTCTGCATATAAATTAAGTTTGTTTTTAACGAATTTCTTTTATAACGGATTTTTTTTGGAGTCCTATGAGGTTCGTTGTAAAGAGGTTTCACTATATTCCGAAAGGCTGGCTGCGCATTAGAATGCGCAGATGGAGGCGGCGTGGAGGGATATCATACCCCTTCCAATGAAACAACAGCATTCAATGCTGGAGGGAGGAAAATTGAAAGCCGATAGTAGGTAGTGTAATGGTCCATCCCAAAAAAGGTAGCGCGGAGGTAGCGCACAGTGGGGGAAGGACCAAGAACGAGGAACATTGTTAATCCAAACGGATCCGTTCACCGCCCAAACGTAGCGAAGAAGTGAGCCGCCTTGGGCAGAAGTCAAGAGGAACACCCGCAGCCGGCAGAGGGCGGAGGGAGCTGCTTCCGCTACCGAAGGGCAGTGTCGTTAAGGAATGCGTTGCCGGAATGTCTAAAAGATAGGACGGCTGCACTAGTCGGTGATGGTGCTGAGGGCCATCGTACCTGGTTAAGTAAACAACAGCATTTAATGCTGGAAAGAGGCAAAAGTTGACAGCAAGTGATGAAATGACCCAATCCAAGAAGGCTGCGCAGAAGTAGTGCGCAACAGGCAAAGAGAACCGAGGATGACGATCGTTGCTCGTCAGAAGTGATCCCTGCACCGCCCAAATGCCATGATGACACAAGCCGCCTTGGGCTAGGGACCACGAGGAACGGAGGTGCGGAGGGACGGCGGAAGGAAGTGGATAGGAATGAAGGCATCTTCCATCCATGGGACGGTGATAGACGGAAAGAGACAGAACCCTGGTAAGGAAAGCACTCCAAGTATGCGGAGGCTCGGAAGGGAGACTCGGTTGAGTCAGAAGGATGTCGTTGCCCAGTTGATTCTGCGGAACAGGAGGAGGGTAAGAAAGAGCGTCCGTCTGTCCTGTGGCGTGTTGTTGCGATAAAAACTCGGAACACCTCCGCAGGAGGAGGCCAAATTGGGAGGCGGAACGTTCGTTCGAGGAACGGAGGTGCTGGAATCAAAAACGGGACGTAGTGCCGTGTTGAAGTGGTTCCAGAGAGGAACGGCAGACGAGAAACATTTCGGAGGAATGATGGAAGGACATGGTAAGCCCAGTGAGGGCAGGGGAGAGTCATCCTCAACCGAAGGAACGAATGAAGTATCCATAAAACTTAATATAATAATAATCTTTAAGAAGAAGAGCGGAGAGAGGCACCCTTCCGCGGGCTGAGGCGGACGCTCAACGGACGTTTCAGAGCGAAGTGAACAGCGTGGTGGCTAGAGAAGAAAAGGTGAGCACTGCCGCACCGCTTCGACTCTAATATGAAGGAGGCAGCGCAGTAGGTAGCTAACCGGAAGGACATCTTCGATTTATTTTCTCTAGAATTGAAACAGCATTGAGAAGGAGAATGCTATTAAAAAAAGGGTAATGGTAATTTTCAAGGCAACTAGAAAAACAAATTTACACAAAATTCCAGGGTTTCTAAGCCTTGCAAGTATTACTAAAAATTCAACAGGGGTGAGCGATACTATCAAATTTCGATACTGATACTAATATTTTCTTGGTAGTGGTATAGAAATTTAAAATTGGGTGTCGATAAGTATCGACAGGATCACATATTTTTAGCACTGACACAGTATCGACAATCGAGAAAGTATCGGAATTGAGTACGTGTCGTGATGTCAATACTTGGAATAATAAAGTATGGGCATCGGTAACGAGTTGAAAAATCTGCTATCGCACATCCCTGAAATTCAAGCACTTTCAATGTTTCCGCAGCCATATGCAAATAAGGAAAAAATTTGAACCAACAATTTAAGCTAGCTTCAATTAATTCATCCTCTTTCCAGCACAAATTTCTATTTTGAGCTTAGAAGCATTTTCAAATGCATCCACAATACAAGGAAAACTTCGGAACATCCACAGGAGCTTGAAACCCAACAAGGATAAAGGGACCCATAACGTTTTTTGTTATAGAAGTTTGATAGAGCCAAAACAACTGCCGCCAAGTTTACCTTGGTGGTTTTCAGTTAAGCTTGAGTAATTGGGGTTGTGACGAGAAACTTGACAGCAGCCATTTTAGCTCTGATATCACTATTTTCTATGGCAAACGTTTGATGGATCCCTTTAAGATCGTGAGGGTTTTTGTATGATACAGTAACTTACATGAGTCTCCATGAAGGTCTCTGAGAGCAGTCCCTGAGTAAGCTGACGAAACCCTGCCTTCAAAAGTGGTAGAAAAACTCCTGTAATTCCAACATGGTCACCAGGAGATGCGAGGCGAGTATTTTCTCCTTTGACATACACAGTCATACTACGAGGAATGTTGCCAACTGGAACTTGATCACTCTGAAACAAAAAAAAACGTGATTGGTTAGTAAGGCAGTACCAAACCAACGTTTGCCAGTCAGAGCCTGATCAAATGCAGATTAAACTTTTACAAGTTCCCAAACAATTGCCAATTACTGGCACCAATCACTAAAACTCACCAACAAGTCAAGCGTATGATCACAATGTTAACGCACACTGGTCAATGTGTTAGTGTTTTGGCCGTAAGAAAAACCTAAATTTTTCCAGGGTCAAAATTGGTTTCCCTCGTCTTACGAAAATTTATACTACCTGTCAATTTAATTGCATTCAGTTCCTGCGTGCTCTTTATGACTTGAGGTTTTTTCACTCTTCTGATCCGGCAGCACCGCACATGCGTCACCATGTGCAGCCTTCCTATAAAAGCAGACAGCTCAGCCCTGGCGGCCATCTCTTGTACCATTGTAATGCTCTCGAAAAAACGGTTAAAATGGTGTATTGGAACATCAAAAACGGACAATTTTTGGCGTATATATCGAAAACCGATATTTGACGAAAACAGGTAGCCGATAACGCTAGTATCGGTGCCGATGCCAATATCGATATCGGCCGAGCCTTAATTGTAACCTGAACTCTGTAGTTGCACCCATGCCAGGAAAATACCAAATACTTGCAAGCCTCCATTGTTATTGGCACTGCATAATATTCCTGCGACAGATCTACTCTCGCCATCCACAAACCCTTGCATAAGCACTTTTTTAACCACCACTGACGTGTCAAACGGCAGTTTTGTACACCCACCATTGCAGTCAGATTCTTCAAAGGAAGGCTTTCATTTATCACACGTATCGAATCATTCGGTTTTGACACAGAAAAATTTTGCGACACAAATCCCAAGGAGACATTGGGTATCCGTTCAATAAAGCCTTGTTCCACCATTTCCCGTAACTTCAGGGCTACGCGAACGTCCGAATCCAACTTTGAATTTTGCCCAAACCGCCCGAAGTGGCAGCATCCCCATTAGGCCTAAACCTGCACATTTCATTATTCGCAAAATCCATGACCACACACCAATCTCCGTCCACTATCTCGCCCTACATTTCCGGACTTGGTACTTGTTGCGTCCAACTCCTCAGTTTCCACAACACATACAATTGCAAAGAAATGGCATAATTCAAACAGACAGCAAGATATCTGTTGACCAACCTGGCCCGCAACAACGCGCCGCCATCTTGTGCGTTCACCAGCGGACCAGCATTTTACAATGCCTCGACCCCGAAATCTTCATGCCATGTAGTCCCACCGCAATTCAGCCGGTCTTCGGGTTATGGACAGGTACGCATGGGTAGCAGGTTGAGCCGTGTTCGAGCTAAACAAATTCACAACATGAGTCCGTATTAGGGATCGACCGGAGCCGGTACCGGAGCTGAGTACCGGCCGGTACTAGCGGTACCGGCACTGGTACAGGTGCCAACGTCTACAATGAGTCGGTACTAGCACCGGCCAAAATTTGATCAATTCTTAACGATGTGCTTCTATTAGTTATTTATTCAAATACATAAACCTTTATTCAAGTACTTAAAGAACTTTTATTTACTATCTTATTTACCTTTAGTTATTTAAATAATTCGGATGACTGTAAAACGTTAAAAGCGTAACTTGACTGCACCATCCGTTGCTAGAATACTATGTTTTGGAGCTCAGGAACAAGGGTCATCACCGGTCAGCAGTAAAAATGTGCAAATCAAAAATCCAGCATAGTGATGCTGGGGTTGATGATCTTAATTTTTTTTTTTTAATTCATTGTATTTATAAAATTATAAAAATTATAATTAATTTAAGACACAAAGATGAAAGTTTTAATTATTCACTGCTGTGCTTGCTTGGCTCTAGCAAATATCGGTAGGGTGCTCTAACCGCTGACAACTGGGAAAAAGTAACTGATAATAGGCCATAAAAGAAAAAAATTGTAAATATAAATTAAATTGTTTTTCTTTAAATATTACAAAGAGTTCAAATAGTTACTTTGTTAGTGTAACAATATATATTCAATCTTATTGTGTATTTATAGGCGTCAAACTCTAGCCTGCATATTACTGGTAGTAGGTGCACCTTTCAGTTACCAACTTTAAGAGCCATTTGTCGACATCCGTTTTTCCTTTGCCATCGTTTATTACCCAAGCAACTTTGAGTTTAAGCTAGTTTCAAACGTCTCTGAATGAGTTTTAGGAGCTGCCAATCATAGATATTTATTTTTAAAAGTTAATTCATGGAAATTCAAGAATATGAAATGGAAACTTAATCACTTAATCTAAGCCTTTTTCTGTGTTGATAGTGGGCCAGAAATATTGATGATTGGGGGTGGTTTTAAACCATTCGTTCGTAAGTTGTGTGACGTTTGGAAATGTCATGAATTATGGAGGAGGGGGGATTATACTTGTTCATTGCCCTTAACCACTTTTTTACTTGGACCATATTTTGAATTAATAGGATATAGGTATTTTTGGTGGGTGGGGTGGTCCTGGAGCCCTCTCCAATTTGACAGTTGATTTGAAATTTAGTGCGAGTATGATACTTCAATAAATACGCCCAACATTTTTTTTTATCTGTGCTTACATTAGGTAGTCACAAGTACTGATACTGATCAGACCAGTTTTCAGAGGTATGCAAATCAGTTTAAGAAGATTACAATGCTGACAAATGGCAACAGCTCTCCTTATCTTTAATCTGTTAGCTTTTTTTTTTTTTTTTTTACAATAAATAATGGTTCCATACGGTCATTTTTATTTTGGTACCGGCAGGTGCCAAAAGCTCTAAGGACCGGCACCGGCAGCACCGGTAAATTTTGGCTCCAGTCGATCCCTAGTCCATATCAATTTCACCATTTTTGCACGAGTGGTGCACAAGGATGAGTAGACTTGCTATAGCTCGGCCACCATTACGCGCTCATTTCTCTCCACGCACACGTGGTCCTGAGGGCAACAAATATTCGTGAACAAAAATTGTTCTCTGCAAACCGGTGCTCGACAATGTACAACCATACTGCGGCAGAAAAGAGTAGTTAGACACAACAGACGAGAAATGGGGAAGATAGCGGAGTGACGTAATATTCGCAAATATTGCCATTTATTTTTAATGGTAATATGACTTATGACAAGGCGCCATAGGTGAGGAAGAAATCCCAATTTGTATTTTAACACAGAGGAGTGAGCCAGGGGATGGAGAACGAAATGTGTTGAGATGTTGATTACATTAAATGTATGAAGCTTTCAGTTAATTTTGCAGCAGAAAAAGAACATTTTGCCGGCCCCCAGCCAGGCTGGCTAAAAATGGTTTCTTTGTGCCTAAAACATACTTAACCTGGTAATTTACATTACATTCCTCGAATGATGTTCCCTTGGAGGTTTCTTCTGCTATGCAGCCGCCTGCTTGCATACCCCTGCTGCGCATGCGCGTGGCAGTCCTCCCTTATAAAAGCGACAGCGCGCCCGCTATCGGCATTTATTTTACTCTCAGTGTGTCAGGCGGTGACTCGAGAGGGGAGGCAGGGCGGGAGTAAGTTAAGTATGTTTTAGGCACAAAGAAACCATTTTTAGCCGGCCTGGCTGGAGGCCGGCAAAATGTTCTTTCTTTGTTGCCAAAACATCTTAACCTGATAATTTAGCATTATCAGCAGACCTCGTCAAAGTTTGGTGGGGGGCACCGCCCTGACGAGCGCCTCGGGATGCAAGCAGGCTGTCCCCCAAAAAGTTATTGAAAACTTCGCACTTTGTTCAGAACAGGTGAAGAACTTCGAAGTTTGGTCACTTGTCCTCTTCACTGGTTGGCTTGCTTCTAACGTGAATGTTTAGCTTCCATCGTGGTTGGCTTGCTTCTGCTTCGTTCTGGGTGCTTAAGGGGGATTGACTACTGTACAGGTTGCGACAATAGGTCGCAGCCGGTGTAGTTTATTG
>JAHWFP010049207.1:57564-73146 GCA_023313725.1 Lithobius niger | reverse complement strand
ACTGCACAGGTTGTAACAATAGGTTGCAGCCGGTGTAGTTTATTGCATGCACGACCTATACGTCAGGTTGTGTGAGGTGGAGGTTGATGGATTCCCACAAGATGCTGGCGTGAGGAGTTCTTCGGTCAGAAGGTTTTGGTGACGGTTAATGAAGTGGAGATTGCCCTGAATGTTGTAAGTTACCATGGGTTAATAAACTCAGGTGTGGTTGCATATGTTAGGATGCGAGTCAGTGAGGAGAAGAGGGTGGTTTCTTCCTTCTCGTGAGTTTTTTTTTTTTTTTGGACAACGGAAGGACTCGGGTGGTTGTTCTACGTCTAGTAGTCGGTCAATTCAACTCAATCGAGCGGGGTAAGCAGAGTTGTGGAGGTCTTCGAAAACTTTGAAGAAAATCTTGTGTTGGTTTAAGTCGGGGCGTTGTGTTTTCCTCGGAGCGAAATGGCCGAAGGGATCGGATGAGTGAAGGGCACCGTCGGCCGAAGGGCTTGTTTGATGAAGGATAGAATTTCTGTGTTGTTTAAGCCAGGCTAGGAAGAAGAGGCGAAGTCTTGCGCCGACTGGAAGGAAGGAGAGGCGGGAGGCGTCATGGTTTCGATGAGAGGGGCTCCTGCCCCCTGTTGACGAGCGGCGGTCAGGAGCTGTGGCTCGTATCTGTGTTGCGTTGGCCGGAGCGGGAGCGAAGGGGATCGGGCCGAGGAGGCTGTTGGTTTCTTGGCTGAAAGCAGGAGTTAACTTTCGGACGGTGTTAGGCTGGGAAGAAGAGGAGAAGTCTTGCGCCGTCTGGAAAAGCAGGAGAGGAGCTGCGGCTCGGTCCTGCTGGTTGCATTGGCCGGAGCGGGAGCGAGGGGGATCGGGTCGAAATGGCTGATGGTTCCTCGGCTGACGGATTGGCGGCGCTGTGCGGAGCGGGCAGGGGCCGGGCCACGGCGTTCGGGGGACTAGTGCAGGACCACATCGGGCAGGGCAGCAGCCGAAAGATCAAAAAACCTGATGAAAGAGGACTTGGGACCAGCCTGGAATGGATGGCAAGACGGGTAGTGTTAAGGCCTGGTTCAACTGGCAGGAAGGTGGACGAAAACAGAGTGGACGGGGTGAGAGCTGCAGGGCTTGTTTGTTCCCCGTCCTGGTGTGGGACACGGCGCGACAGCAAGGCGGACGAAAAACGAAGGAGCAGGCCGAGCCGGGGGGGGGGGGGGGGGGGTTGGTTGACCCTCATCACGGTGGAGGGCAGCAACACCTGGGTGAAAGACGAGTGAGTGCGTAGAGCGAGGAACGGTGGCTTGGCAGATCTTCTCCACAGTGTAAAACGGCAACACCCGAGCAAGCCGGGCGAAAGACGCAAGGAGGTCGGAAGACGAGTGAGCGCGTGGAGCGGGGAACGACGGCTTGACAGGTCTACTCCGTGGTTAAAGACGGCAACACCCGAGCAAGCCGGGTGAAAGACGCAAGGCGGTCGGAAAACGAGTGAGTGCGTGGAGCGGGGAACGAAGGCTTGGCAGATCTTCTCCGTGTTGTAAGACGGCAACACCCAAGCGAGGCGGGCGAAAGACGAGTGAGGGCGTAGAGCGAGGAGCGGTAGCTCGGCAGACCATCTCCATAGTGTAAACGGCAACACCTGGGGAATGCGGGTGAAAGACGAGTTGCTTGGAGCGAGGAACGTTTAGCTTGGTAGGCCTTCATCATGGTGCGGGATGAAAACGTCCGTACACGGCGGGTGAAAGATGAAGGAGTGCGTAGAGCGAGGAATGCATGCTTGGCAGATCTTCAAGGTTCAAAACGGCAACTCTCGGGCAAGGCGGATGAAAGACGAGTTGCGTGGAGCGAGGAACGCTGGCTCGGTAGATCTACATCATTGTGCGGGATCGCAACACCCGAACAGGGTGGGTGAAAAGACGAACAAGCGTAAGGAGCGAGGGATGCAGTCTTGGCCGACTTTCAGCATGGTGCAGAACGGCAACATCTGGGAAAGGTGTAGACGATTGAGTGGATGGGGCAAGAAGTTCAGACTGGTTGACCTTCCTTGTGAAATCCGCAGACCAAATCCAAGACGGATGAAAGACGGGACCTTGGGAGATCTTCAACATAGTCATGACAGCTACGGCATCAGAGACGGCGAGGGAACTGGAGGCAGGGGCCGTTGATGGGTGATCTAAATCACACTGCTTCCACGGCTGGACTGGTGAGATGTGGAGCTTCAATGTCGTGGCGGGAGAGGCAGGAGGCCTAAGCTGCAACCCAAACTCGACGGCGACATCCCGGCTATGGGCAAACCGGAGACGGAACGAAGAGTGGAGCGTGCGGTTAGGTACGGCATCAGTGAGGTGGATGAATGACGGCGAGGGAGCCGGAGGCAGGGGCCGTCGATGGATGATCCAGTTCACGACTGCTTCCGCGGCTGGACTGGTGAGATGTGGAGCTCCAACGTCGTGGCGGGAGAGGCGAGAGAGCTGAGCACCAAACCAGACTCGACGGCAACGTCCCGGCTATGGGCAGACCGGAGACGGGCCGAAGAGTGTAGCGTGCGGTGATGGGACGGCAGAGCTGGAATCTTACATGCTGGCAGCAGGGCACAGAGGGCGAACAGAAAGGCGGACGAAAGCCAGGGGTGGACAGGAAGCTTGATAGAAGACGGCAACCCAAGAGCATCACGGTGGAAGTTCACAGGAAAAAACGGACGAAAGACGAGCAGGGCTAGAGTCAACCAGACGTCTACTAATGGAGTAGGCAGCAACTGATGTCTTGATTTTCGCTCAAGACATGGGGCCAGCCACGGTCGAGACAAGCAGCAGGAGGTGCAACCGGCTTCCAACTTGGTTCACTCAAACGTGGGTTCTGGCCACGAAAGAGACGAGCAGATGACTTCCAAGTTGATTCTTCACTCAAAGTGTGGTTTTAAAGCCACGAATGAGACGAGCAGCAGTGTAGGACAGCAACTGTTGTCTTGATTTTCATTCGATACGTGGGGTGAGCCACGGGCGAGACGAGCAGCAGTGTAGGACAGCAACTGTTGTCTTGATTTTCATTCGATACGTGGGGTGAGCCACGGGCGAGACAAGCGGTAGGCGTGACGATGGCATCCAGCTTGGATCTTCACTCAAAAAACGTGGGTTTTAGCCACGCGTGAGACGAGCAGCAATGGACAGCAAGTGTTGGCTTGATTTTCGCTCGATACGAGGGGTGAGCTGCGGTCGAGACAAACGGCAGGCGTGATGACAACCAGCTTGGTTCTTCACTTAAAACATGGAAATAAGCCACGAGTGAGACGAGTAGCAGTGGGCAGCAACTGTTGACTTGATTTTCACTCGATAATGGACAAGGTGGTGTATTCAAAGCAAGTTCGATCGTTGTTGAAAACAATAGAAACCGAAACGGGAGTAAGGCGGGACGCTAGCAATGCGGTACATCCGGGAACCTGGTACGGGAAGCGGCCGAAAGCTGGAGCTCCATCGAGGCGTGGCGACGGGAAGGGGTGGAGGCCAGTGGAGGAAGTGTTTTCCGACTGAAAGTGAAAGCTGAAGGGACGCCGCAGTTGCGGGTGCAGCCGGCCGGAACGACGATGAGCGACCGAGTAGGGTGACGTCGGCAGCTTGCGTACGGACTTCGACAGATGCCGGTGATGGTAGGCCGTTCGGCAACTCGGGCGCGTTACCGTCTGAAAGCCGAAAGCCGCGGGATGTCGCGGGTGAGAGTGCAGCCAGCCGGAACGGTGATGAGCGTCGGAGAAGGTTGACATCGACCGCTTGCGTGCGGACTTCGGCAGTTGACGGTGAGATAAGCCGTATGGGCGGAAGGAGTCTTGAACTGGACGAAAGATGGGAACAGGGTGGCGTAGGGCCGTTAGACGACATGTACGCTGGAGGAAAATGAATGCCGATAGCGGGCACGCTGTCGCTTTTATAAGGGAGGACTGCCACGCGCATGCGCAGCAGGGGTATGGAAGCAGGCGGCTGCACAGCAGAAGAAACCTCCAGGGGAACATCACATTCGAGGAATGTAATGCTAAATTATCAGGTTAAGATGTTTTGTCAACAAAGAAATGAGGATTTAAGAGGATGGGTACAGTATTAGCTTCACCTGGGTGATTTACACAGGTTTTACAGTACTAGAAAATTTTTATGGGTTGTGAACAAAAATCAAACATTTTATTTGCTCCATGCTATAAGCAGAAACCAGAACAGAAGTTGACTTCATAATTTATACATTGATTGCATTATGATACTCATGATTATATAATGTTTTAAAACTGATGTGTAAGGACCATGCAAACTGAAAAATGAACATTGCTAAAACCAGTGTTAAAAGGAGTTTTTGGAAGGACATTAAGATTGGCAGGAAAATATACTAGTGTCTTATTAAACTTTCCAATTCAAGACGTAAACTAAATGAAAATTTACTCAAGAAAATTGTTAACTGACTTACATGTTCTTGGATTTTGAGTTCTTGAAATTTTATGAACTTGCTACCTCTTGTTTGCAGATAAAGTCTTCCTCCAGCTTTGTTGACTGTGCATTCATTGCTTGGACAATTGATAAGAGGCATAAACTGAGGGGAACCAATCTGAAACACAAGTTAGCCGAAAAGAAAATTAGTCACCGTTAGTTCTAATAACATGAAATATTTCATTCATAAGAGACAAAGCTGTGAAAACATCCCTGACAGGATTCGCACAAGATCACACACAAATTTAAATCAAGCACTTGCAAGAACTTTTTTCCAAATCCAATAAATACAATTTTTCAAAGACTTTTCAAGGACCAATACTATTTTTTTGAGGAAACAAGCGGTTTGTAGCACTGCGTGCATAATTAAAAGGTCTATCCATCCAACCGAGCGTACAATACTGTTCCTAGCCTCGTTACCTGGTTGGAAAGTAAGAATAATGCCAACAGAACACCAAATACTAACGCAACTGCTAAAAAATATTTTAACGTGGAGAGGAGGTAATGGATAATGGGAAGTGCCACATAAACCACATTCGTTAGGTTAAGTCACTCTTACAGAAGTTTTTCCGAAATACAAAAAAAACTACTTACCAGTTGATAAGTTTCGGATCCGCACTGGTCGCAAGTATATGTCGCAACCTGCATCATAGGCCGCACTTCGGTGTACCTTGTGACAATGCCCTTAATACTAACTAACTTCCCAATATGCTCTGCTCCAACATTTCGAATGGCCATGTGCTTGCTCGATGATGGAGCTTTGAAATAAACTTCACTGAAAGAAAAAAATCATAATACATGTTCAGAAAATTAAAAATAACATCATTAAAGGAAATCAACGTGGTAGTTGCAAGCAGAACACAATTTCGACAAATGCTAAGGGTGGAAATTTCTAACTAACTTTCATTTTGAATTAAAAAAAAAATACAAGACAGATTCTTTATTAGTTGGAAAAGAAAATTTGCAAACGCCATTTACAGTGGTAAAAAGCAGACATCAAAATCGCACACTATGCACAAAACTCCCAAGTTCCGTTAATTTTTCAGTGGCTGACTGCCACCTTCTTCAGAAAGAGCACTTAGACAACATGTGAGACACTATACTTCATTTTGATATTCATGCACGTAAGGAGGGGACCACTGATCTATATAATATCACCATGGCGTTAAACTTCGTACTGTGGAACATGGCGAAATTCCGAAATGATCAATTCACAAAGTAAACACGCACACTTCCACAACTTGACACTTAATACTATGTCCAACAAATTTCCACAAATCCCTGTTGTCTTCTCAATCTTTAAAAGGTTTATTTCGTCCCTGGATCACATCTTGCTTCTTCTCGAATTCGAAAACGGTGATTGTGAACATCGAAGAAGCAAGATGTGATCACGGACTAATAAACCTTTTAAAGCCTGATGAAAACAACGGGGAGTTGTTGAAAATTTGCTGGACATAGTAAGTGTTAAGGTTGTGGAAGTTTGCACGTTTACTTCGTGAATTGACAATTTCAAAACATCATGGCGTTCAAGCTGGGAGCTCCACTTCACATTAAGCTGGGGCTTCACTAGTTGGTCGATTGAGCAGTAATGGGGCTCCCATCAAGTTCATGAGTTGGACACTTTTTTTTTTTTTTTTTTTTTTTTTTAAAGACGTATAGCTATTTATTGAGTCAAGTACACGAAGATGGTGGTTATGCAGTAAGTTTGAATCAAGAAGATGGAAGTCTTGTCAGAAGCGGTCGAATGGTTTCTTTGCGGTGGGCTGCTAAACCATTTTCTATCCCCCACATGTTCTTCACCCTGGCCTGCAGCTATCTTCTGGTTTCTCCAACGCAGTTGGCGTCGCAAGCTCCGCATGGAATGGCTAACTACCGGTAAACGGCGATTTGGAATACAATTAATGTATTGTGTCCCCCATGGAATACAATAGACAATACCTTTCTTCTTTTGTAAACCAGGTAAAGGGGAGGGGGGGGGGGGGGGGGAAGAGAGGAAGTGGGCCAACAGGAGGAGGGGGTGCTTCCACCTCTCGCTAGAGTGCTCTCGTTCATTTAAGTGCGGATTAAACATCACACATTCTGACAAACGTCAGGGACCTCAATGGGGTACTCTTGCTCACCCGCCTAGGCAGAAATTGTGCTACAATTTCTCGAATACATTGTGGACTGCTTCCCTCGTATGCCATTGTGGAACAGATTCGAGGACGACATTCTTGCAATCCCACAAAGATGACATGCCAGCTATACTTGATCAACTGAATTGTTGGCATTAGGCAGTGAAGTTTATGAAGGAAGATGAGGATTTGTCGTTGCTGTTCCTGGATCTATTTCTGCACAGGGAAGATAACAGATCTGCTTCGACCCCTACCAGAAGCCTACACAAACAGGGCGAGCTATTCCCTTTAGGTCCTGCCACCCGAAAATCCAACTGAACGAGAGTCTCACAAATGAGCTACGCAGAGTGATTGACAACTCCTCCATCGGTGATACTGCATTGCAACACCTAGAAAAAGCCAAGACCAAATACCTGCTTCTGGGGTACCCTGCTGCACTAATCAACCAGGGCGTGGCACCGGGCACGGCAACTCAAAATCGAGAGGTGGAAGCGAAAAGAAAAGTGAGAAAGAAAGTAAACCTTAAGAAATCATCACTTACCTGACAGGAAGGTACCGACACAGATACTAGCGGTATCGGTATCGGTTCGGATAACTGTTTTGGTCAAATATCGGTTTTTGCGATATCTTTGCCAAAAATTGTCCGTTTTTGATGTTCCAATACACCATTTTAACCGTGATTTTCTTGAGCTTTCTAATGGTGCTAATTTCAGAGTGATAGCTTCAGTCGTTCTCAAATTATTTAACAAAAACAGGTTCCAAAAAAACACACTTTACTGCAAGGTGCTTGCTCATAGTGCTTCGAGATTCGGAATTTTTCATCAAATTTTGTTTCTGAATATTGAAGAAACATTAATTTTACTGGAAATAATGCATTGAAGTATCGCCATCGGTATCGGTGATGTAGCATCGGACCGGTCAAAGTTGGTATCGGCCGAGCCTTAGCGCATAGTTGAAAGTACATGTGAAAATGCTGAAAGTGTTCCAACTACGTAAATTTCATGCATGCACGAGGAATTTAAAGTGACTTCACCTTCATGTTGGTTTAGTTTTCATTATCTTACACAGAAACCGTAAGTAAATCTTTTCATACGTATATGTGTACGGCACGGTTCCATTTAAACTAGTCAAAATTATCTGGAGTGGGAGAGTAAAGGATGATGGTTATGTCTCCAGGAGCACTTGGTGTGAAGAAAGCAGCTGTAAAATGTCGATAAGAATTTCCTTCCCCATAATATCTCTCGAAACCACTGCTAAATGTGGTCCTGTTCACATCAAACGACTCAAGTACCCTCCCTCCACCAAGGTTGTGGAGTGCTGTGGACGGAGGGTGGTCGTCGAAGGGGCAAACGGGGCCCATTAAATAACGTAATCTCGAAAAAAAAAATTCCCAGATACTACACAAATTGCCCGTTGTACACAGGTGCACTGTGTCAGGCTCAGGGGAGGGGGGGGACTCCCCCTCCAACATGCCTCAGGAAATCTTAAAAGGAGCATAATAGTGACCTGTGCTAGGCGTAGGGAGGTCTCAGAAAATACCGAATTTGGCCTCAACTTCCTTGCATTTTTCTCAATTTAGTACGTGCATTACATACATTTGCCCGAACAAGCACGGAACTGAGGCTTAGAAACCTATATCCGTAATTGTACTGTGGGCCAACTGGCAACCTGAATATTGAAAATCAACAATAATATTACGGAAAACACATCCTGTGACAACTTTCAGGAACTAACAATGCAGTGACACAGGAAGTCGTGTAAGGCAATGCATAGAAGCAGCCAGAGTGCCAATTCAAAACGACGATATACCTCTTGTAAAACCATTGGTAGTGAAAATCTACTCACATTTTCCATGGATATTTTCTGTAGATCCTGTATGTCGACCCAGAATGTAACATAAGATACAAGGCAAAGGAATTTAGTTGGACCCTGAACACGTAGACATCTGACACTGACCCAAAAAACATGGGGACAAGGTGGCTGGTAATAATGAAAAGTTGTTTAACAAAAGTCAGTCCATGGTATAAAGGAAATCCTTCTCCATAATATCCTCCGTAATCACCGAATATCAATCTCGGTGGGAAGTTGAACACGATTGTCCTGATCTTGGTCACTTTTGTCATAATTGACACGCGAATGCCCAGTGTCAATAATATGTTGAATTGCTAGGCGGAGACGTGAGGGCAACAAGGCTATGACGACTTGGCGATGCGATGACTGTTCGTGGACTACGCCACAGCGACCGGGAACGGGAACAAGGTGACAGAAATATCATGACTTGGTGATCTAGAACTCTGGCTATTAGGCGACATGGATACATGGCAACCTTTCATTCTTCTCTGACACGCCATGGGGACGTGGCACATTTGGTATCCATTGCCAGACAATTGACGACACCATTTTATTCATTTTACTGTGCTCTAAGCGGGTTTCATCTAACATAGGAACCGATTCCAAATTCACATGTTTATTCTGTATTTTTGAGACGGATGAGTAGCTCCCCTTTCTTGCGCCACGCCACACATCAGTTAGAAACAATATTACGGTCGGTCGAGCTCCCTTTTCTCGGGCCAGGCCGAAGCCAGAATTACTATTTCTAGACGGAAGAGCTACCTTTCTCATGCCACACCATAGCTGGATTGAGCTAAGTTCTTATTGATTTGCGAATACACAGGTTTTAAGTTTCTACAGTGACTTGCTTGGGTTGGACTGAGCCCCAGACGATTTGTCTAAATTGGTCTTGGCGACTTTACTTGGCGAGCAAACAACCTAATGATAAAATCTTGGCATCCATAAACAGACAAAATAAACTATTAACGTATTCTGCGCCAGTAATCACCATTATTGTTGGGATTTTGTGGTCAATTGATGCAACCCACTTCCAGAAACGTTAAGTGTCAATAGGTAGGAGGCCCACTGAAATTGCCGCGGATAAGGCTGAACAAATTTTGCAGGACCTTGGTAAATTTTATTGGTATCTGCTTAACCCTTTCCCACTCAATCCGGCCGCAACCGCCCGCGAGAAACGCGGCCGTTTTTCCTCAATACGCCCGCAACCGGCCGGCATGCTTAGAGTTCGTTTGGCGCGCATGGAATGGCTTGGAATAGGTTTAAAAACGCGGCTGAAAGCTTGTGGTGGTTGCCGACAGATTGGAACACTTGCTACAGCAGCTGATAGACCTTTTATCAAAATGAGAATTATCGTTATACGTGATCAAACGCGGGCAACCAATGAAACTGCTCGTTTCGTGAGGCGCTTCGCTGCCTAGCGCGCTCAAGATAGTGGGAAAGGCCTCTGGAAAGAGGAAGCGCTGTGACCTTGAGCCGGCTGCCAAGCGCCTGATACCGTGTTGTAGAGCAATGGCGATGTCAAATTCGAAGCTAATACTTCGTTTTCACAAAGAGGGGTTCGGTTGACAGAGTGTTTGGGATAAATTATGGTGGTTCCAGGTTTTACTATAATTCTTTGCATTTAAACGGTACTAGCTAAAATTTAGTTATAGTTATTCAATTACTATCATTGGTTTTATTACGATTTAATCTGGACAGAACAACCGATCTAGTGTAGATCAATTAATCATGGCAGGGTGATCGATTGCTCTCGCTCCTCACTGTGAAGGAGCAGCAGTAAAACGTCACGCATTTGTGTCAAAGCCATTCAATAAATTGTTTATTCAAGCGTTGTGTTAGTTCTTCGTAGTCTAGACAGTCAACAAATTCACTGGTCAAAAGGCTTACACCATCCATTATCATAAGACACAGTCTTCCTAATTTTCAACAGTTACACAATTGTCTTCTTCGGACTTTCCAAAGGTGGATCTATTCTACTGGATTCTACTAGCCCTAGTTGGGTGAAGATTTTAATGTTCGTATTTATAAATTAGTACATTTTTTAAATGCAGCCGAATGTTTATTGGTTTTCCCTAAACAACCTTTCAATGCTTGTATATTTAGCCGGCTTTAAGAGAGCCGGTTAAGACTATGGTGTACTAAAATTACAAAATGGGTAAAAATTTGAGGAAACAATAGTTTAGTTTAGTTTGTCAGGGCCCGTAAAAAAGCCGACATTGCGCTGTTTAGATTATGCAGCAGTGCCCAAGAAACATTTCTCAGACAGGGATGAAAGTCACTGGGTGAAAAAAAAAAAAGAAGTAAAGGCAAGCAAACAGGTTAGTTTGGAGGGTTTCGCAAGGCAAAAAAAAAAAAAAGGAAGACCTTCCCCTGAATAGATTAAAATATTAAGTTATTTTTACTACGTCATAAACGGTGGAACAAATTCCAAACAATTTTCTAAGACACAAGTAGTGCACTTACTAGCGGCGTAATAATTCGGGAGGGTAATTATTACGTGCATCTCTCGTTTCTCCTTGTTGTCGCAATCGTTGCCCCAAAAGCAACCTATGTTCAATGTACACATCCAACGAATCACGAACCACCACCTGAAATAATTAATGTTACCATGTTTAGCATTATTTTCGAAATTAATAAGGGGTTTTTAAACTGGGTAGTTATACAGGATCATATAACGCAAGTAATGGACCAGGATTCGCCCTTTCCGTATAACGTGTCCAATCTGAATGAAAGCTAGATAAGCTTACAGAGTTGCTAGGGGGCCATTTGCACATTGATGTTTCATTTGACCCTGGAATACCAGTCTAAGGTCACCACGTTTCTAGCTTTTTACCCGAGTGCCGTACACCAATTGTGTAAATCTACAAGCTGGAGGGCATCCTTAAACATTACCTTGCCATAAAATACAAAGGAAAATCAATTAATAAATGCACGTGTAACTGGACTAAATAAAACTGACATGAGTAAGCACAATGTGTCTGGCAGTGAAGCGACTAGCTGAAGCTGATTTACTTTGCTAGTCGCTTCGCTAGTTGGTTAAGCCACTTTGCTTGAGTCGCAATACACACTGGACTTATTTATGGCATTTCTTGTTGTTCCTAACATATGCATTTTTTAGATTTTTTTCCCCCCGTTTCATTGGTTGGTAATGTTTAACCCTGTAAGCAGTGAACGTATATATACGTCAGCAAAGAATTTCCCCTAACGAAGTAACGACACAAAATACACACGTCGAAGCGTAAGAGGAACTGCGGTCCATAAAACATGAAATTGCTGGCCCCTTATCTGTACCGGCTGAATTTTGTTTCTATTGCCTAAAGTAAATACAAATTTCCTGTGAATTTTAGCATTCTTTTCCAGAATGCCTCTTTCCCTAGAAGATTTTTGGTTGTGCAGATCCAACCAGCTTGGCAATTCAAGTGCGCATGCACTCTATTGGAGTTAAATTTAATACAGTGTTCTACAGTAATGAGCGTTAACGTTACAAAATTTTTTGTAATAAAATGTAATGCCAAATCTTATGAAAGCCTTGCTACAGTCACCTATCTTATAATCGCAGCCATTTATTTCTTTAAAATACGAGTCCAAAAATGCTACTCGTCTTATATTTGGAGTTATACGGTCCCGGCCAGCACAGGTTAAATTTGTTTTTTTATTGCCTAAAAGAAAATATTCACTACTGTAAATTTTGCATTCAGTTCCTGTAACGCTTTCTCAGGGACTGAATGCAAAATTTACAGGTAGTGGATATTTTTGAAACTGCAACTAGAAATTATTTTCTTAGCTAATGACATCAGAAAAAAAAAAGTAAAGTAGGCAGTCAATGAATGACGAGTACTATTCTGGTATTCAAGAGTGAGCTGGATACCATACTTCTTGTTAATACCAAACCTAATACACAACTTTTAATTGTTACAGCAAAAAAAAGTTACCTCTCTGTCCTTGTAGTCTGGTAACAAGTCATAAATGACATCAGCAAAGAGGCTCGAGTAACGCCGAGTATTTTCAGTGATAGCTTCTACCATTTCTGGATCATGTTCTGCGGCATCATCAAGGTCTATAGTAATTGCCACTTGATCACGATGAGCAAGTCTGACCTAAATAGAAGAAAAAAAATTATGGCCCAACAGGCGCATTAGGCCACGAAAAAATATTGTTTGCCTCTTACTGCTGGTCACTTTTTTGGAGATAAAAAAATGTGACCTTACAAAAATGTTGCTTTACAAAATATCTCTTGGTAGATTTTAAGTTCCAGCTTGGAACTAAGATTACTGTCATACACAAGTTTTGTTAAATGCCTACAAGTCGTAGTTACTATACTCATTTTATAACATAATTAAACTAGGAAACATGCTTTTTACAGGAGTAGCGGATTGAAATATATATTTATTATTATTATTATGCCTTTGCCATATTTGTTATTGTCACTTAAAATCAGTTGGTGATACTAACTCTGCTCTCACCTAGATGTTCAGGTTCTTAAAGCCATCACATGCTACCAACTTTAGGTCCATTCCACTGGAAAGCTCTCATCGAGACAATCAATTTAGTAGTGTTGTTCAGTTTACGATTAATGCATCGCGATGTCGATGGTTTGTCAACATCGAGCATTCGTTCGGTTTTTTTTTTGTCCTGCGGCTTGTATGCGGACATGATGATAATTTCGCTAAATATTGACCGATTTTGACATTCAAATACACCATTTTAACCGGTTTTTTGCCATCTTGCCAATGGCGCAATCCACAATTCACTAGCTACAACAGTTCTGAAGTTATTTGTAAAAAAAAAATTCAGTGGGGTAGTGGTGAAAAAAAAAGTGGAGGAGCTGTAGTGGCGGGCTTGGCGAACAAGGCCCAGAGGAATTGGGGGGGGGGGGGGAGCTCCCAAATAACAATGCTTAATTTTTACGATAACTTAATATTTTTTTCTAGGAAGTTAGACCCCCTCATCCCCATTAGTACACACTTGCATTGCCCCCACCTAAAAATATGTAACTTTTTATTACCTCCGCCCCCCAACCAATTGTAACCATTTTTCTTTTAAGAATTCGTTTGTACAAGCTGTCCTTAGGGCGTAATGACCAGAATTTTGAAAAAAAATAATTTCATCGAACGTCTAGTTGGATTTGTTTGTGGACAGCGGCTGTGGCCTGGCGCATCCTCACATATTTGTGATCGATTATAGCTTAGAGCAATACTCACTTCGTTCATTATAGTAAGCAAAGCAGGAAGCTAAGGTAATGTGTAACTACAGACTCGTAGAGAACACGTCCACATGAATTGTTGAAGACTGACAGTGGCGCCAAAAACAATACAGATGTTGCGGAGGCCGGCCTCCAGAAAAAAAAAAGTGAAGGAGCGGTGTTCCTCCGGGGGAAAAAAATGTGGGAGCGCCGCTCCTGCACAACTACACCACTGAAAATATTTAACTTAAGAGTTTTAAACAAACATGGCCTTAAATGGAAGAGAAAAATTGCTCTCACCAATAATTTCACAGGACTAATCTTCAGCAACCTTCACGAATGTGAATTGCGTGGCACTCGCCATTTAGGCAGTAGACATTAAAATGCACTAGCCATTGTTCATTACCTCCTCGCCATGTAGAAGAAAGTTTTGCTGTTATTAATTTAACTCGCCAATTAGCTAAAGTGGCTAGCAACAGAATGTCAGTAGTGCACAATTGGTTAGAGAGCCCTTGTAATTCTGCACACAATGCCGCAAACCGCTTGTTTGTAGCTAACACGGTTCCCGAGATATGACAATTTAAGCATCAGGGTTTGTTAATCAGTCGCCATTTGGCGAGTGGCGACCGACACTGGTGAAGGTTGATCTCAAGTCACATTAGGTGCTTGTCTGTTGATTAAACCAACATTTTCACATCCTTACATGTCATGAATTGTGTAGTTTGGCTTGTGTGCACTTTTTTTGGTAAGGTATTTTTGTCTGTGAACGTGGCTTATATGTGAGCCAATATGGTAATCGTAGATATATTAGTTTACCGGCATGGAGCGTCAGGCAGGCTTGAGTGATGCAAGACCCCTCCGAAAAAATTACAGTAGGCAGCATATTCACCCCCACCCCCTCCAGTCACTTCCCATTTAGGTTGGTTTTGATTTAATGTATTCAACAAACATCAAAATGCATCGATGTAAAAAAAAAAAAACTGACATAGATAAAAGCAGCATACTAACACCACTACAATTTAGCATACCGTATTGTCTCGCATATCAGCGGCGCTCGCAGATAAAGACCTTACCAAGAAAAAAATGCATAATAGCCAAATATTTTCTGCACAATTCATGACCTGCAGCTATGTTTGTGTAAAACTACAGGTTAAAGTGGCACTATCACCAATTGAAAGCCTGCAAAATCTGGCAACATCTAGCACTTGCATCAAGCGAAGGAATGCACAACGCCCTTTTTTTTTTACGTAATCAACCAGCCACGAGCCTCCTAATTATTGAGTGAAACTTTGGTACGTCTTCATGCACCCAGGAGCGAGCTGTAAAGGTTAACAATATCACTGCCGCTAGATGGCGCCATGGTATTTTCGTTTACTTTTCAATCGGTCATAGGACCACTTTAAATTTTTTTTTTTTTAGAAATTACTTTAAAATGGTTAAAGCTAGCGACTTCTAATTTTTGTCATTGGAAAGCTGGTGAAAAAACTTAAAATGGTGTATTTGAATGTCGAAATGGATCAATATTTAGTGAAATTGTAGTCATGTCTGCATGTAAGTCACATGTTGATCTTTAATAAAAATGTTTCGAAAAAAGTGTGGCTTATATGCGAGACAACACAGTATTTGAAATGAATGTAAAAACCGGTTCGAAATTAGCGTCGACCCATTTTCACCGGAGTCGAATTTTCAAGCTGAACCCACAAGCCAAGTTAAACTGATACTGAACACTCTCAGACATTGATTGATTCCATGTTACTCTACATTTAGAACACGAAAGTACCTTTCTTTGCTTTTTAACTCTTCTTTTTCAACACTGTCACGGTAAGTGTTCACATTTAGTTTATATTTCCGTGTCATGGTTTTAGTGTAATAAAATATAGTTACAGCCAGTTTTGTGCACAAATAAAAACCACACTACGTTTCGGGAGGACAACCTCCCGTCTTCAGGTAAAAAATAAACCACTAAAACATTTTAAAAATTCATGGCAGTATCTGC
>JAHWFP010049207.1:25547-41938 GCA_023313725.1 Lithobius niger | reverse complement strand
TAAAAGAAACGAGGGCAGTAATCGCACCTTACCTGACGAAGCTTTTTTATCAGTCTCTCGCTACTGGCCAACTTCCAGCTGACTGGAAACGCGCCAATATTGTTCCACTCTACAAAAAAGGTTGTAAGTCTAAAGCAGAAAATTACAGACCAATCTCGTTAACCAGTATTATCTGCAAACTTTTAGAACACATAATTATCAGCAATGTTTACAAGCATCTCGAGATGAACCACTTGATCTGCAGTAAGCAGTTTGGTTTTAGGGCTGGTTCTTCATGTGAGATTATGCTAGTGGAGATGGTGCACAGTGTTTTGGCGGGCATGGAGAAAACCAAACAGGTGGACTGGTGTCAACTGGACCTCGAGAAGGCATTTGACAAAGTGCCACACAAATTTTTGCTCTACAAAATGAAAGCTTACGGTTTATCCGAACAAGTCTTAAAGTGGTATGAACAATTTTTGGTTGGAAGAACACAGTGTGTTGTTCTTGGTGGTGAGAAGTCAGAAGCTGTTGACGTTGTGTCTGGTTTGCCCCAGGGTACTGTAAGTGCTCCGTGCTTATTTTTAATGTACGTTAATGACATCGTGGACAAAGTTAAGTCGACACCATATCTACTGGCTGATGACTGCAATATTCTTCGTGAAATTAATACTATGGAAGATCATAGAATACTGCAGCATGATTTGGATGAAGTTGCTCAGTGGTGTGACACATGGGAAATGAACATCCAACCTAAGAAATCAGCAGTTATCTCGTTCACGAGGAAGACTGCAGACAGTATTAGTAGTTATAATTATGCGATGTCTGACACAACCATCAATCGTGTTAGCTCCTCAAAATGTTTAGGTGTGTATCTTGATTCAAACCTAAACTGGGGCGAGCATATTTCTTATATTGTGAACAAAAGCTCAGCAACTGCAAACTTTATAAATAGGAAACTGCATCACTCTTCCGGTGTGCTGAGAGATCTTGCATACAAAACATTGGTGCGACCTGTGTTGGATTATGCTAGCTGTGCTTGGGACAACAACAGTGAGTGCAACACATCCAAAATTGAAAGGGTGCAGCGAAGAAGTGCAAGGGTCGTTACTGGAGACTTCAAAAGGGATTCTTGTGTCACTGGCATGATTTGCAAACTTGAATGGCCCACCCTTCAAACCAGAAGACGTGAACATCGTCTGGAACTGTTGTACAAGATTTACAATGATGCGACCATTGTGGATAAGTCATTTTATCTTAGACGGCCGCATTATTATGGAAAGAATGATCACATCCACAAGATTCGACGCTTTGACTGTACCAGGGATTATTTTGGTGACTCTTTTTTTCCCCGTACGGTGAGAGAGTGGAATCTTTTGGACCAATCCGTTGTCAATGCCTCCAGTATTGCTGGCTTCAAAAGGGGTTGTAGGGGAATGAGGAATGATGCTCTTTGCTCTCACTCTGGTTAATGTGTTGTTTTTGTGTTTTATCTTATCTGTATTTTTTTTCTTCTTCTTTTTAGCATGTACCGTTATGGTTTACTTTTTTATTTTTATTTAGAATGACCCTCTTAATGCTTTTCTTGCGTTGGGTCAAATGGTAAATAAATAAATAAACACTATCGACATATTCTGCCACCAGGGTACATTAGTACAAAATCCAGCGACCCCATGTCGCATAGAGCCAAACTAACGGTTTTTTCTCATATCGAGTTATTGAAAACTGGAATGATTTACCAGCTCATGTGGTGGAAGCCCAAACCTAAAACGTGTTTAAAAATAGACTTGATAAATATGTTGCTGACTGCACACTTTGGCAATTTAGCCATTGGTAAAGTTCTTGCATTCCTGCCATGTATATACATACCCTGAAATGAACTGTTTTCTCCAGTTGATGAATCATGGAATGTTTACGAAATGAAATATTTATTGTTGCCTATTGACAAATTCAAAACATTTATTATTGTCTCGTGAGTATTTGGGCACAACATGTGAAATTGCACGTTTAAATTACTATATCGCTTAAATCCTATTTACTCTTGTTACTGTGGATGGGATGCTGCTTTGTTCTGCAGCTTCCCAAGTTTTCAATTGTTAATTTTTTCTTTACTTATTTATAGCTATGTATGTATATATTTTTGGGGTTCTTGTTGCACAGCCTGTGCAACGCATTTTCTTAATAAAGTAAAGTAAAGTAAAGGGGCTTGTCACAAAAGAAGCGTAGTGTAGCAAAGTGGTACCGGTAGGAAGTGGTACCTTAGCTTATTTTGTGACAAGCCCCTGTGTAAACAGCAGCAAAGCTTCAATGATCAAAATATTAAAATAAAATGTTTTAATTTCAATTATTGACCTTCCTTCTTCAATTATGGTATGGCAATGAATCTATGGTAACCAAATACAAATGTAGAAATCGTGCGTAGAGTCCATGTGACGATGCCAGGTCGTCCCAGTGACGTAGCCACCCTGGCTGGCTGGGCACCAAACGGGCAGCGGGAAACATGACACCACTTTTCCCAGAGAGTTTGGCGTCAGTAGAGAGAAGGGAGAGAGATATGAGCCGAAGCACCATCACGAGCTGGATGATGCTTCATTTAAAAGTAAAGTGTTATGTGCCAATACAAGGTATGTGAGAACTCTTTTATTGCATGTCAGGGAGTGCAGGCTATCCGGAGGCACTGTTTGACATAATGGCGCCCGCACTTAAAAAATTGGTGATGGACTTAAGACGTTTTCTGCTCATGAGGGCAGCCAACCTTTGTCCGTGGTGCAACGATGAGTGGCCGGCGAAGCCATGAACTGCATTCCGGTAGCTGTATTGACTTTCCGAACTCTAGAATTAACAGACTTTTCACGTGACGGAACTGTGTTGCGAACTGTCAGTGTTGAATAAGCATAACACGTTTTTTTCTCCTTTCCCCGTTCCTTACCCCCCTTTCGATTTCCAACCCATCCATCCCATTCTGGCCCCCACCACGCAACTCACCACATTCCTTTCCTCCCACGCCACGCTTGCCCCGTCCATGCAGCGAGTAACTTTTGCAATCGACCAGTAGAATTCCACACGTCTCAGATTTCAGTCAGCACCGTGTGCGCTTGTTTATGCTTAGAGGCATTGCGAAAAACTGGCATGAACTGAAAGTGAAATGCAGCCACTGCTGTTGTGTATTTGTTTATTTCCCGTTCCCTTCTCCAATCCCGCCCAAATTTCTGCCCCCCCCCCTTCCGCCCCCGCCATGTTGTCAGAGCTAACCGAGTTGAAATTGTGAAGTCAGACCAGCCAGCAATTTTTTTTAGAGAGAGTTCTGTGGCAGCGAGTAGATCCCTCAACCGCTGCCGATAGCCGAAATCGCCGCCCGAAATACGTCGCCGGATATTCGCCGCATTTTTGTTAGGCTAGCCATGTCGTCTTTTTAGGTTTTTCTTTTACCAACCAAGTTTGCCTGAATAGTTTGCCTGATCGAAGTTTGACATCATGAGCAATTTTTAGAGGCATTTCCGCATATTTGAGGGTCAAAAAAATCAAATTGCTGCAAGGAAAATAGGTAATCTGAAGCGTAATTATCTTTTATATAGGCATTAGTCTCATCTTTGTAGGTGCATTAGTTCAAGAGGAGTCGCTATGCGCACACGGAATGGTACGTTTTTAAGGATGCATATTACGTAATTAAGTTAACTTAAGTTTGCAGAAAACTAAAAAATGTGTTTAATTTTAACGTTACATTTAATGGTGTCATTTGAATTTATTTCCTTTGCCAAGACAACGTATAATTTACAGCATATTTCATTTGTTGTGTTAAAAATTGTGTTTACGTACCTAAGACTTAATGTGGCACAAAGCTAAAACTTACATGCTTAACAAACGCTTTAGCTTACAGAAATTTTATATTGCTTTCATTTTAATGTAGGAAATGCCAAAATTAGTGTAGGCTAAGCCGATAGCCGCTGAAATTGTCTCAAGCCAATAGCGGCCGAAAAAATAGTTGGCTAAGATCAGGTAGCCGAAAATTGGCCGAATAATTTCATTAGCCAGTCGAATAACTTAAAATTGATCGGCTGAGGAGTCTAGCAGCGAGTTTTGAAGAATTTGAATTTCGTTTCCGGGTTTTTGAGAGCGCCAGCCCATTAGTTTGGTTTTGCTGGGAGGTTGTGCGACCGAGAGAGGTATAGTGAAAATTCGGGCGTGGCAAGCGTGGCCTGACCGTGAAGGAAATGTCATCCGTCCCCTAATTAAAAAGGCGAGATGGCGCACTAGGAATTCAGAATTGATGGAAACAGCCTCTCTAAGCTGCTGCAGGATTGAGCAGAGCTGCGAGATTCTTTACTAAACTCAAGAAATGGCAAGTGATTGGGGAGCGGAAGACGTGAGCTTCCATTTCCCACTGCCAGGTGTCACTAGCTCCCCGCTACTACCATGTCGTTCCAAGCATGGCCTGCTCGGCGACGAAGCACTACCCACGATGGAAAATGTGAAAGACACTGACAGCAATTCGTTAGCTATGCAACTTGCCCCTTTATTAAAAGAATTCCTAGCACCCTTACACCAAGAGATTAAAGATTTGAGAGGCTAATTGAGTGACATGGAGACAATGATTGATGATGTGTCCGATAAGAAGCCGAATCGGTCGGCTGCTGCGAGCGTGAAGCAGGCAGCTTCGCCCTCACCAAACACTTTTCCAAGCAAGCGCATTTCCAATGCTGCGTCAAATTTCACAGCTAAACCCCGCTCTCGGGCTGCGGATGGACTGAGTAGAGCACCTTTCCCACCATACTTCCCCTATAATAATTCTTATACTGAGCAAAAGGCGGTCACACAACTGAAACCTCACGTGACATTCGAACAATCAGCAACTCAGGCGTCCTCATTGGCCGTCACTGCAACCGTACCACCTGACTTCAATCTAAATTTAGTTTCTGCTCTTGCCGCAGTGAATTTGGTGATTCCAATTTTGGATGAAGGAGTCAATTTGTCACATTGGATGGATGAAATGAACATTTACATTGGTGAAAAGTAACTGTCCGGTGTAAACATCAACAACACGATGCTGAGGGCTCTCAGGGGAAGGTATAGAGAATGGTGGAAGGGACTGCTTGTTCCGATGTCATCGTGGGATGAACTGAAGTCAGCGATTCTTCACAGTTTTAAATGTCCTATGCTTGATCCAAAGAGGATAGCGAGGATTAACAACATGCAACAAGGGTATGACGAACTACCTGCTGTTTTCCTCTTCCGCATCATTCAACAGTTCAACAAACTCAAAACGAGAATCGATCCCAAACAACAAGTAGCAACAATAATTGAGAAGACATCAAGGACATGAGATCCCTCACGGACGGCGTTGATCGTCTACCCCGCTGGGATAATTTCGCCTCATCAGCACAACCGCAGTGCACGCAGCATCAAGAGCACAGCGTTTCTAGAAGCTATGCGGATCATGTTCGCCGTCCAGGAGAGTGCCAGCGCATTGGCACCCAGCTTAATGGAAATCCGTTCTCGAATCAGCAGGGATATCCATGAGAGCTGCTGCACCAGCTGCTGCACCAGCTGCTGTCCATGAGAGCTGCTGCACCGAGTAGCCAGGAAGCAACGTCGAGTCGATCGATGTCGGCACAGGGTCGTCAGGCGCATGAGAAGGGGAGACGCCCGTGCAGAACAATAGAAGAGAGACTAGCCGCAACCAGGTGCTACAATTGCCAGAATTTAGGGCACCTCGCTCGAAACTGTGATGCGCCTGCTGCTCCGCCACTGAAGTTCCTTGCCACGGACTCGCCTCACGCGATGATGAGCCTTCCGCTACAGGTCTTAGGGCACAACTTCCTGGGTTTTCTTGACTCGGGCTCCAAGAACAGCAACATGTCTCGGCGCTGGAGCGATGCGATTCCCCCGGGTGCTCCTCTCGATCCGTATGATGGACCACCGTGTGAGCTGGACGATGGAGAGACTTTCATCATGCCTCTTGGGATTCTGTTGCTGGCAGTCAAATGTCACAAACTATCCTTCACCGTGCCATTCAGAGTTTTTTAGACCATTGGAGAAGATTTCATGAAATGCACGAGCCTCATGGTCGACCATGCCAACAAAGAAGGATAGTTTAAGAAGTTCCCCAATGAAATTTTTTCCCTTACCCATCAATCTGCATGCAGCAGAATTCCCCGCAAGAACTCTCTGTGGCGCATGCCGTCGGCGCCTGCCTCGGATTTGTTCAACACCATGACTGATGCACAGTTTGGGCAGCTTCAAGACCTACTCGCAGAGAAGAAGAATCTTTTCCCAGGTCGCCCGGGTAGAGCGAAAGTCCTGGAACACAAGATAGAGTTCACTGCGGAACCGAAGCTGGTGGCTCATCGCGCCTATCAGTCGTCTCCAGCCATTAAGAAAGATATTGACTGCATGATCAAAGAGCTCTTGGATGAAGGCAAGATCGAGCCGTCGAACAGCTCCTGGGCAGCTCCGTTTTTCTTGAAGAAGAAGAAAAATGGTGCGGGTATTCGGCCAGTGCTGGACTATCGTCCCCTCAACACCGACAAATTCCCCACCCCAGATATCTCGGAAACCATCAACTTCCTAGCAGGAAGCGTTTTGTCTCAACCCTTGATGTAGACTCCGGATTCCATCAAATTCCTCTAGATCCTGACTCGATAGACTGCACCGCATTCGTGTGCCACAGGGGGATTTTTAGGTGGCAGGTGATGCCTTTCGGGCTACGCAATGGCACAGCAGAATTCCAGCATGCCATCACCTTCACCCTGGGCGACCTGATAGGCACTGTCTGCGCCGTCTATGTCGAGGATGTCATCGTGGCGAGCGAGACCTGGCAAGATCACCTGAATGGCCAAAGAGTGTTTGAAGCGCTGCAATGACACTGCTTCACACTCAAGATGAAAAAGTACCATTTCTGTCTGCCTGAGATGGTGTTCCTCGGCGGAGGGTATTCGCATGGACGACGATAAATGTGCCACACTAGAGAAATTCCCGTGCCCGAAGAATCAGCACAACTTTCAACAATTCCTAGGGTTAGCCAACTGTTTCCGTCGTTTCATCCACAACTACCCTGAAACAGTACATCCCCTGAATGCGCTGCTATGGAAAGACACCGCTTTTGCCTGGACGCAGGCACACACGGAGGCTTTTCGAGCAATAAAGTCAAAACTTCTGTCCAAAGGCCTTCTCAAACCGCCGAACTTTGAAGAACCTTTCGTCATCGAATCGGATGCATCCGACGTGGGCCTCAGAGCGAAGCTGTCGCAGATGATCGGTGGTGAGGTCCATGTCATTGAATTTTTCAGTACGAGCCTGCTGGAGCGAGAGCAACGGCATACGACTTTCGTAAAAGAGGCAATGGCTGCAGTCGAAGGCATTGAGCGATGACGACACTTCATTGAGGGGTCTCGTTTCACACTCATCACTGACAACTAGGCGTTGTTGCAGATGCACTATCCCATAACCCACAACCGCTCTGGTACATCCGTACACTCCCAGCGCTAGAGCTCAGAAACAAGCAACAACTGAGAGATGCACAGGATGCTGACGTTGAGATCCAGAAAGTCAAGAACGTTCTACTGAACGTGGGACCTGCGCGTGGCAACGAAGTAATGAAGTTTGTCCTCAACACCATCAAAAAGTTCGCGTTTGAAGATGACCTAGTCTATTACGTAGACCCTTCTGTGCCAGACAGGGGAAGATGAACTGCGCCTCTACGTACCTAAAACTCTCTGCGACTCCTTTCTACAGAAGAACCACGACCATCAACTGGCGGGCCACCTGGGAGTACGGAAGACCCTTGATCGCCTATGCACATCTGCTTACTGGCCAGGAGTGTTCTCGGACACGAAGCTGTATATCCGCAACTTGCCAAGGTCACTCAGATGAAGAAAGCAGGGAGAATGTGCCCAGTGATCCCTACCCATCGCATGCACATTCTCGGGGTTGACTTCATCGGCCCACTCCCAGAGACCTAGAATGGCAACAAGTATGTCCTGTGCTTCCTAGACTACTTCATGAAATATGCCTGGCTGCTTCCCATCAGGCATGCCACTGTACGAACAGCTGCCAGAAAATACCTGAACACCACAGTCAATGAATTTGGGCCCCCAGAAATTCTCGTGTCGGACAATGGAGCTTTCGTTCATTGGCAGGCTTTTCCAGGAAGTCCTCAACCTCACCTGCACTCGACACAGTAAGACTACGACTTATCACCCCCAGGCTAATGCCACCGAACGCCTCAACCACACTATGAAGGCCTGTCTTCGCACCTATGTTTAGGAGGACCACACGACTTGGGACACCCATTAACCTCTGATACAGTATGCGATCCGCACAACTTCTCATGCGAGCACGGGCGAGACTCCTTTTTTCTTCATGCATTTAACAGTCCCATGGAACATACTTCAGGCGCTATGCCTACCACACTCTTCACAACATCTACCTGTTGCCGCGCAGAAAGAAACAGCGGTCATGGAGAAAGCCCATGACCTCGCCAGGGCTCATTTGGAAGAAGCAGCGTGCCACATGAAAGCAGCATACGACCAGGCACACAGACCCGTGGTATTCAGTCAAGATCAAAAACCATGCAAAATCTGATGCGCAAGAAGGCATCGCGAAGAAACTATCCCCCGTCTACAAAGGCCCGTTTCGCATCAGAAACAGAAAAGCAAATGGCGTGACGTATGCATGTGACGACATCAACGCCTCTTTAATCGTCAAGACAGTCAATGTGGCAAATCTACAACCCTACTTCAATCTGGTCACCATGGACCGTCATGGTCTTTCGGACGCGGAACCAACCGATAGCGCGACTTCGGCATCAATCGCAGCAGCAGGACGACTAGACTCAAGACGAGGAAGCAGACGCGGACACAGAGCAAACGGATTTGGAGAACGAAGACCATGACGCAGACGACTTGGGCTCGGCTACCGACTCAGACGCGTCTATGAATTCCGAGCCGGAGTCCGATACTGATTACCAACTGAGACCCTCTGATGCAGATTCGGAGGAGGAACGCTCCAGTCAGACGGAAAAGGTCAACCTCATCGATCGTCCAAGAAGGAAGATTGTCAGACCAGCACGCTACAGGTTGAACCTCATGAGAGATGTGAACTCAGCTACCAAGACCCATAACTGGGCAGTGCCGTTCCTAGAGCTCTCACCTCTACAGTGGAACTAGTGGTTGGCTATTTCACTGCCACACCACGATTGACTATGCTACAACTCTAACATGGTAGGGGATGAGACGGACCCCTGCACACTACAGTGTTAGCAGCAGGAAAGAACGTGAAAGTGAACCTGGTGGTCGCTACGGTAAGGCATATGCCTCGAATTCATGAGAGATTGCTGCGACAACACGTAATGAGCTCCACTTCATGTGCAGTCCACCGACCTCACACCAATGCTATGAGGGCTTCTCATGTCATAGAGAGGTCGGCAGCATTCTCGAGCTCACCAGTGAGGAGGCATGGTTCTGAGCATTCGCAAAGGAGTTGCGCTTACGGTGAGTGCGGCATAATCCAGGAAGAACCCTGTTACACTGAAATGTATGGTGCAGTTGTTCGTTTTCATCCTCATTACCAGTGACTGAGCAGTGCATGAACTATGTTGCAAGCAATAAGAACTTTCAGGATCTATGCACCAATTCAAGACTCAACATGTAACCTCATATACTCAACATATCCTGCATACACCAGCTACTGCGAACTGTAATGTGTGCTCTAGCGAAGTACTAAGCAGTGCCACTCATGCACGCGTGTGAAACTCAAGAGGCGCATGTGCAGCGCGCATAACCTACTCGTCATTATTGTATCTTCGCTTACTTTATATTTTATCTTTGTAGCACTCCATGTATCCATCACCAGTTCTGGTATGCTGCAGCTCTCGAGGGGGGAGCCCTGTGATGATGCCGGCTCGTCCCAGTGACATAGCCACCCTGTCCGGCTGTGCACGAACGGGCAGTAGGTAACATGACACCACTTCCCAGAGAGTTTGGCATCAGTAGAGAAAAGGGAGAGAAAGAGAGAGATGTGAGCTGAAGCACCACCACGAGCTGGGTGATGCTTCATTTACAAGTAAAGTATTATGTGCCAATACAAGGTATGTGAGAACTCTTTTATTGCGTGTCAGGGAGTGCAGGCTATCCGGGGGGCACTCCTTGACACCCATGCCCTCGTGATAGATATTCAGCGAAAAAGTGGGTGGAAATTAAAGCCGCCATCTTCACTAAAACAGTGAGGCTAAGGCACTATGTTACCGGCTTGTGTGTTTTACGTCAGAATTATAATTCTGCTTTGTTATGATTTACTTTATTTGACGCCGACTAACAAAAAAAACTGTTGAAGTATTGGTTGGTGAATTGGTCCCACTCGACCGAAGGTAATATGATCGACGGATTATCACTCGGCCTTGGTTGGTTCGGTTTTGAGACAATGGGATATGACAAGTCGTTTTTGTCACATATTTCTTGGACGGTATCCAAGGACTGAAAGAGCATCCAAGACAAAATCCGAGGATGTTTCTTTGAGTCCCTGGCCCTTGACGGGAGCTGCGACAGGGAAGGCAAAATCACAGAAATAGAGATGGGTGGCAGCGACACTTCAGGTGGACATCCATCATATCCAATAAGATGAAAATCCATACAATAAGATGGGAACAATTATTATTGGGGACTTTAACTACCCTGGGTTGCCCTGGCCAAATGTAGCCGGTACAGCAGTTGGCACTTCGATGTAAGATAAATTCCTTTCACTTACTGAAGACCACTTTTTCAAGCAGCACATTAATTTTCCAATAGATTCTATGCTAATCAAACGCCATCCATTCTCAATCTCCTGTTTACAACGGAAGACGTTGAAATTGAGGATTTAACATTTTACAAGCCCCTAAGAAAGTCTGACCACATTGTCTTGGTGCCTCCCTTACCCTGCACTGAACACCTTGGACTCGGAATTCATCTGTTATCAAGACGATGACTATTGGCACTTTCATAAACTCACTAAACAACTCATCGACCGATTACACAAAAACCGACTGCTTCCATCAAAGGTGACATCACGCTTAAGTCGTTTATAAACGGACTCGCTGAAATGATCGATGAGTAAAATGGACGCAAGTGTCAGGAAAGAATGTTTTTGCTCACCAATCACCTTGCGCTGCCATGAATGTTGCTAAGGAGGTTTACATTAAATGCCAGCCGATAAGAACGTTTATTAGGAGTGATCTGTTACCTTCTTTAGCTTAGTGGAAATACTGTGTGACAATAATCTCCACTATTTGTTAATTACATTTACGTAAACAATCCAAGCAAACGACTGCTGGAGGTCCACCACCTTTCGTTGATGGATACAGCAGAAAAACCGGCTCCTGCATTTAATGAGTACGATGCTTCAGCGGTGACGTCACGCTGATGTATCGGAAAATTCACCGGAGCGTTTGTGAACTATTTTGATGAGACGTGGCTTCAGCACTGAGTTGTTCAATGAGTTTATGAAAGTGCCCTATGATATGCTGAATGACATGATTGGTAGCATTGATTAGAGGGACGAATTTGACAAACTTGACTGTGAAGAAGCTTGGACTGTTTTAAAAGAATTCCTTCTTCTGATTACAAATAGCTGGATCCCACGTAAAATTACGCGACCATCTAGAAAATCCAGTTGGATGAACGCAATTCTTAAAAAGCACATTAACAACAAGCAGCATAAGTGGAAAACTTATTGCAGATATAGGACTGATGCAAACTGGCGCTACTACGCCGAGGCTCGTAATAAGCTAACTTTCGAAATTCGTGCAGCGAAGACAGCACTCGAAAAAGACATTGCTGCCAGATGCAAAAAAAAAAAACCAAGAAAGGCTTATACAGTTACTTCAAAACATGTGCTAACGGAACGACGACTTTTATTTTAAACAGCAACCAGGGTAAATTGGTTAACAACAACGAGCAAATTGCAAAGGAATCTAATAACTTTTTTGCTTCTGTAGTCAAGAAAAAAAAATGTGGCTCCTACTCTCTCACCCAAAGTAAATTTTCCTTCTGAAACCCTTCAAACTGTGAAAATTAGTAGTGAAATTGTTTTCGCCCCAGTAAGTCTGTGGGTTCTGGTGGGATTCACTGCTCTATCATATAGGGATGTGCTTCTACACTTTCATAGTCATTTAGCATTATCTTCAAGCAGTCCCTCCATACTGGACAAATTCCTCATGATTGGAAAGTTACCACTGTCGTCCCATTTATAACAAGCGGCTACAGCGACTGCCTAGTCGCACCGGTCTTCTGTACACTTCCTCCACTTCCAATGTTGAGGCACACACCTCTATAATGGGTGCCCACAGCTGGAGTTCTCACAAGACAATGACCGACGATTGTCTTGTGAGAACTCCAGCTGTGGGCACCCAGAGTCGAATTTTGTCAATGTCTGGTGGACCCTCGACCCGATGCATTGCACTAGTCTGTGGGAAGAAAAGCACCGTTTCAAAAAATACATGCCACTTCCGTCTTAGAATCCGAGTGACTCTGTGTCCATTACCGATGTTGCCTGTCCGCATAGCGGCATGCCTCCACTGGATGTAATAATATCAAATACACAGCCAGAAGTGAAAACTTAAAATGCCCTGAAAATACAGTCAGAAAGGCTACAGGGCATCATATCGAGCCTTCCACGATTGTCGGCAAAGTGCCCAACTTGCTATGCGATGCCGGCATGAGTGTGGCAGGTGACTCCGGCGGCCGGGCGCGGCATATCACGCAGAGGCGAACCTATGATTTTACCGCTAGCAGCTTTTGAGCAACTGCACAGGGAAACTGTTAGAAAACTGATGGACATGCTTGACTCCTTAGGATGACTCAAAACAGGGATAACGCTCACAGGTAGACCGACAGCAGTGTCACCGACCATGAATTTTCACAGTTCACTTGCTTTATGACATTCCGTGCAGCGAACCCGTCTACGACGCAACACCAAGAGAGGCGATGATCGTATACGTCGATTGACAGTAAGTGCACGAGGAATGAATCTACCTCGTGCGAGACTGATCCTGATCATAATGGACCGATCCTGGAATGTGTAGTTTGGTGTGCAATCAATGATGAACTGGGCGGAGTGACTGTTATCAATTAGATGAGTTTTTTTTCTCTCGCTCGCCCCTGTTGTTGTTTTTCCCTTTCATTTCTTTGCATTTGTTGACCAAAACTGGGTAAATGTAAACTGGGTAAACTAGTCCGGTTTATCAAATGAAGAAGAGCTATTCATTGCCTAGACATTCTGTATTTGTGGAAGGCTTGGTTACCTATTAACATGCACATTACGCGTTTTTTTTATATATATATAGAATTGTCTTGCCACATATATTTTTCATCATTCTGCTATATATATACTTGTATATCCTTTGGAAATTGTACTATCGCTGTGCGATATTTATAATTCAGGAGTCTAAAGTGGAGGTGTATTAACATTGCGATGACACCAACTCTGAGCGTACTTCCTTATGTCATTTGATCCCATTTCCGTTGCCCTTTCTGCGACCTCGTCTTTCTATTTCCCCCTCCTTCCCTTGCATGGCAACAGAACATGGAGCGGGGCGCCTTTTACCAGGCAGTGAAGGACTAGTCGTGCCAGGATTTTGCGAAAGTTGCCGCCCGAATGAGTTTTTTGCCGTGGGTGTAGGGGTCATACAAAGAGCGGACTGAGGGCATCTCACTGTGTGCGACCATGAATGCATAGCAAAAAATACACTACACATATTTCTTTCAAAAAATGCATAGATTCGGTTATATAGTCGAAATACGCAAAAATGGTGGACATTTTTTCCAAGATGGAGGCTCTCAAGGTGGTTCTACACCAGTAAACTATCTTAGTGACATTCTTAAACATATCCCCAAGTTTGATGCTCTTAGCACGAAGAGCATGCCTTTACCAAAATTTGCCCCTATGCCGCTGTGCTAAAAAATAGATTCTGATTTTAAACTCTCATGTAATAACTAGGCTGTATTGGTGTGACCTCGAGTCCTTCCTGTTGCTGTGAGAGAAACTAACATACGTTTCTTAATAAGTAACCAGAATTGTCTTAGTTTGTTTGGAAGGTAGGGAGCAGAGCGTGCAAGAGGCAATCTGCGGTACCTCAAGACAGATGACCTGGGCTGGCCTTCCCACATGATCGCCCCTTAACTCCCATACACGTGTTGAGGCCGTTTTTGGGATCTTGCCTGTAATTAGTCTGTTGCTGAAAAAAGGTCGTTTGTTCCGTATCTGCAACTGGTTATAGCTGACGTGGAAACTTTAGGAGACCAGGAAATATACTGACGTGGGTCTCAAGAGGTTTATTAACTGAATAAGGTAAGCGGGCTGGTTGCAAACTTTCTTTTACAAGGTTGGCTAATGCAGACAAACAAATGCTGAGACATTCCTAGTCATCTAATGACCGGGTTTTCAAGAACAAAGCATAAATGTAACTAACAATATGCCCCTTTAAGGAAGGTTGAAAGCAACGTAAATGCGTGGTAAAATGGATGCTGAACAATGTCTCTACAGGAGAATAGGTTCCATCAGGAAGAGTATCAGGTAAGAAAGCAATCTCCAAGCGTAACCAAAATGGTGGCTATAGAACCCATTTTGTTTTCTTCCAACAGCAGAGTTTGAGGGGAACGTCTTCCTCATTCTAACGTTGGCAATAAAAAAGGTTGTTAATCGGCCAGTAGATGGGAGGAACTGTCTGGTATTGTTGGAGGGGTGGGGGGGGGCAGGAAAGTAGCAACAATGCATTTCAAGAATATTGAAAGAGACAATGTATATTGTAGCCTTATTGTGCAGGAATGGAATGGTTGCTGCTGAAGGCTACAGTGGAAGAGTTTGACCAACTGCTGTCAAATTATGGAGTGATTGTCAGCCATAAATATGAGTGCCATGCCACTGAGGGACTGAGGTACTGCCGCACAGGAGTGCACTGCATCACCTTAAGGTTGAAAGACTCGCTCCTCTTCGAAGAGATCCCGAATATTGTGGGCATCAAGGGTGTTCCGGTGCTGCTTGTGATCGCAGACCGAGCCCCCCGTTGTTTAAATTGTGGAATTAGGGGGCACTTTCGAAAATTTTGCCAAAATGTATACTGAAGGTCGTGCCAAGCAGCAATACCAAGAGACACCCTGTGTCGGCACCTCCAGTCTAATGCGGGACATCCCGAGCCTCCGTGTGACAGATCAACCAGGAGTGAAGAAGAGAGGGTGGCAAATGGCACTGACACGCCAGCTCAGGTGACGTCACAGGTGCCACGGATGTGATCCAGCCGAATGTGTGCCAAAGCCAAGAGGAGTGGACCGTTCAGGGTAAAAGCCGGAGATCGGAGAAGCAGCCTCAACTGGCTATCTCCCCATGTGCGCAAGATCGTCAATGTCTGGCCAAGACAAGGCAAAACCGCAGGGTGGTGTAGAGGGTGCGGCAAAGTGTGATGTGTCAATGTTTGCTGGCAGCCCAGTGGCTGAAGGAGCGGCGCTTCCTCCGTCTCAGGAGGTAATTGGTGCAGGATGCCCTGCGATTCAGGAAGGGACTACGACCTCATCCCAACCGGTGGTATCGCTAGAAATGGTCGTGGAGGCCCCTACAGCAGAGTCCACGGTGGAAGTAGAGTGACTGGGGTGGTGCACCCGGGGAGCTGGTTGAACAGGAGTTGGTGTCAGACATGTGTGGCATGGGTGATAAGGGTGGGAAAGTAGAGTTAGAAATGAGTTAAGAGTTAATTTAACATCTACTCATGGAATGTGCGGGGAGCCGCAAACAAATTCGAGAACATTTCAGTCTTGTGTAGGGATTTTGACATTTTAGGAAGTCTTGCGTTTAAATGTGTGTGGGGGGTGAGCCCTGGTGGGATGCTGCACGACACTTGCAGGGATGCCTGGTTCGGGTATTCATCAGAGACACAGTCCCCATTTGGTTGTTTCCCCACCCAGCCTGCCCAGGGGTGGATTCGTGCATTTTTTTGGTCTGGTGGGAGGTGCTGAGGGGAGGGGGGAGCTCATGGGGTGGATCGCAGTAGGTTTTGTCCATTTCACTGGGTGCATCACCGGGTTGGTGTGGAATGCATGGTTGGACTCGCTCCTTAGGACAATAATCCTGGGCGGCAATTTTAATGCGCATCACTGGCTCTGGGGTAGCCGAAGGTGTGTCAGCACGGGGAGGGTGATACGCAGCAGCTAGAGATTGTGGCACCACGATCAGGAGGTATGGAGAGGTGCTGCAAGAGTCAGTTCTGGATTTTTTTCCTGTGTACTGAGGGGTTGGGGAATCATTTTGCCTTCCAGGTATCAGGGGACCTACGAGGTAGTGGCCACTTCCCCATAGCCCTTTACCAGCGTGTGGTAGATTGTCCTACAGTGGGTGGGAGACAAGCCCGCCCGGTCATCTCGGCCGGTAATTTCACCCCTTGGGTAGCCCGT